>JBBBDQ010000750.1:577500-690000 GCA_037127315.1 Ascarosepion bandense | reverse complement strand
CCTCGAAAAGAAAAACCGAATGAGATGAGCCAGTTTATCAATAGTTCTTTTCATGGACGAATGCCGGGCTATTGTCGATGGGACAGACTCATGGGACAAAACCTGTTGCATTATGTTGTGGTGTTAATAAAGTGGGGGAGTGATTGGGTTCAAGTAAAATTATAGGTAGTAAAGTTGAAGGCTCATATCGAATTCTAGATTAACATTAAGTTGGCAGCAAAGACATACAGTGAATTTTTAAAGGTACACGTATTGGACCGATTTAAATGTGAACTAATCGAATGTATCTAGCGATTTTTTTTCAATTTCTTTCAGATTTAATAATTTCAGTTTTTGGCAATTTCAACCATAGAATGATTAACAATCGAACAATCTGTTAAAGTTATCGAAGCCTCTTTCGAAAACAGACGTTCAAATATGAGAAGTTCCCAAGTCACATTATCTCTTAAAACAGGGATACCAATTGGCCAACACTATCGTGCGACCAAACACCTTGACACTGACGTGCGCCGCCGAAGCCTTGACACTGAAGTGTGACACCGAAGCCTTGACACTGAGGTATACCGCTGAGGCCTTGGCGGACATTTGAGCGATATTATTATTCGCGCATAATTGTCATGAATCAAAACGAAAAGAGACGTTTAAACAAGAGAAGTTCCTAAGTCACATTATCTCTCAAAACGGGGATGCCAGTTGACCACCACGATCGTGCGACTTAACGCCTTGACACTGAGGTGTGCCGCCGAAGTCTTGACACTGAGGTATGCCGCTGAAACCTTGGCGGACATTTGAGCGATATTATTATTCGCGCATAATTGTCATGAATCAAAACGAAAAGAGACGTTTAAACAAGAGAAGTTCCTAAGTCACATTATCTCTCAAAACTGGGATGCCAGTTGGCCACCACGATCGTGCGACTTAACGCCTTTAGATTTCTTCCTTTGGGATCAACTCAAAATTAAGGTCTATGCTAACAAGCCAGCAACACATCAACAATGAAGGATGAGATAGTAGAGCGTACTGGTGAGATCAAGAAGCAGCTACACAGAGACGTCATCAAAAATTTTACCATCGATGGGTGCTGTCGAAGGCTTGGCACTGAGGTGTGCCACCGAGCCTTGTCACTGAGGCGTGCCGCCGAAGCCTTGGCGGATATTTGAGCGATATTATTCTTTGCACATAATTGTCATGACTCAAATAACATGATCCAATCGTGAAACCAATAAAATTCCTTCACCAATAACACTGTTTTTAGTGCTAACTTCGATCCGTCTTAATGGAACACCCTATGGGACTACCCATATGTACACTATCTGCCGTTATTAGGGCACCCCGGCGTGGTGTAATGGTAAGTATGCTTGTCTCGCTAGGACATATTACAACTCAGTAGTGAGTCCGATCTTCATTGGGTACTCGTGCCACATCTAAGCGGCGCTTAGTACATCAACTATCTGTGGTCATTTAATTGAAATATTATGACTTTCGCTGTCTAAAATGTATAGCCACGCTAAAGTTTTAATCTTTAAAATGGTTCATAAATAATAATAGGTAATAAGGAGAAATATTTAATAGCTTTAGAGTTTTCAAAAATAAAGCAACACTGGAAATTGAAAGATGACTTTTAAATAATACAGAACTGGACATACATTTATAGAGGATCCTAAAACAGGGGTTGGCAAGCTACAGCACGAGTGCTACACAAAGGAATTCCTAATAGCACGCGCCCACAAATGATATTACGACATCTGAATCAATAAGCACTACAACTCACAGAAGATATTTATCTGTTTCAAAACTGTTCTCTCGTTGGACTTCTATAACCTACTAAGAACACTGCCAATAAGGGCAATAACTAATAGACAGGAAATCTTTCTATGAACGTGAATCTTTTATTAATTCTAAAAATAATCGCTTGAAGAACTCTTTAGGCGCTTCATGAAATATTTGAGCAAGCCGTCTATTACAAACGTTTTTAATTATTCAATAACTATTTTTATTTTTTATTTTTTAATCATATCACCCCAAGCAAGGCGGTAATGCCACTGATGTGCAGGGGGCTACATAAGAGTGAGAAGATTAGAAAAGAGAAAACCAGAAACCGCATCCTAAACAGGAAACAAGGGATGAGCATCTTCACCTGTTCAATAGATGTGGGTGGAGTGTGAACCGGGCGATAGTTTAGTCTATCTACTCCAATTGAAAAAAAAAAAAACGAAGTGAGAAGAAGATTAGAAAAGAGAAAACCGGAAACCGCATCCTAAACAAGAAACAAGGGATGAGCCTCTTCACCTGTTCAATAGATGTGGGTGGAGTGTGAACCGGGCGATAGTTTAGTCTATCTACTCCAATTTTATACCCCTTGGTTTTTCTTTCTGTCTTTCCTCTTTGTATATACCTTACTCAAAGTAATAAAGTATGTTGCCATTATTGAGCAATTGGCTAAGACCATGCAAGGACAAGGCACTTCTTAATAGTTAGTCAGTTGAGTGCCATTGGGCGATCATGTCCCGAAAGAATCATCCCGAGAGAAGATTATCCCTCGCAGTAGGTTGCCATTACTTTCTGCGGTAGACTAGTTGCCACCCAATGCTATAGAATCCAATCTGTCCTATTATTTAACCCATAACTGAAGGGAAGAGACGGATGAATACCTTTCCCAAGAGTATTTGTGCGTAAGTGAATGCAAGGGAGTCAACTGGAATTCAAACTCGGCACCCCGATGTGTCGTTCCAAGTCGATATCCATCCTATATAGTAAATTCTTTAAAAACAACATTCACATTATTCGGACTATTTATCTTCATCTTTGTTGACATTTGTACGACGTTTTGTTTAATGGCATATCAACTTCTAAAGGTAAGGGTTTTAAAGTATTCATGTTCGGTTATAGTGAGAAAGTTGATTTAGTCAGATTTTGATGTCATTTTTTTTTTAATTTTAGAAAACTGCACATGTCTTCTAGTTTTTTATTCAAAAACGTATTGCTGACAGTATTTTTTTCTTCAAAAATGTGTTATGGTAATAATTTTTTTCTTAAAAAATGTATTGCTGTGAATATTTTTCCTTAAAAAATGTATACTTTTCTATAAAAGTTTTTTTTTTCATGTATATATTTCTATAAAAGTCTATTTTTATTCTTTCATAGTGTTTAGGGTTAACTATTTGCTCATAGCTGGGACCCTAACAGGTGCTACTACTCCATGTCAGGGTGGACCTGGGAACAGCAGCAATTAAGAGGTGATTTCATGTTCCTCAAAACTTCCCAGTCAGAGGCCTTGTTGCCGGATGTTTATTTTGAGTATGTCTCTTTTCTTCTCCTTTTTGTGATTGTATACTTTTTCTCCTTAAATGTGTTATTTGTTCTGTGTGTGTGTGTGAGAGTGTGTGTATGTGTGTGTGTGTGTGTGTGTGTGTGTGTGTGTGTGTGTGTGTGTGTGTGTGTGTCGTTTGATGGATCTATTTTCAATTTTTTTACCAATCTGGCTAGGCACATTGTTCCCTGACAGTAACCGATTTCCCCTTTGTTAAAGTCGAATGCTCTGAGTTAAATCAACTCTTATTTATTTATTTTCCAGTCTGAATGGAGTAGTTTATATTTACTATCGCCGAAATAAATTCAGGATTTATAACCGTTTAATTATGTGTTGAGTTTTCTTCTCAATATTTCATTTTGCTCTGGAGCTCCACTGAGCTTTCTATTTTTATCTATTTCATATTGTATATTATTTACACAATTTACATTGTCCTTTCCGTTTTGACGGGCTTGACATTCATATATATATATATATATATATATATAGCCTTTGAGATTTCGCTCACCCGATCGACTCAGACGATTAAAAACGTAATTGGGCGATTAAAGTTTATTGCTTTACTCGCCCTCGGGTCGATTAAAAATCTTGCAATAAAAAAGGAAATTTAATTCTTTTACAACTTAAAAGTATGCCATTGAAGATTCATAAGTTACTTAGAATGACCTATAATGACATTATTGAACTCTAACCCTTTATCGTCCCGGTCAATGTAAACATTCATTCCAAGCTTCCAAAGTGGAGCCAAAATGTCTCTGTCGCCCAAATTAAAGCTCACTTGAAAAATATTATCCTATATTTCCTCCCCGATTACGAAAAATTAAAAAGGAACATTTGAAAGATAGAAAGAAAAATACGCATACTTCTTTCAACCACGCACCGAAAAACAAATTATACAAGTAAGCATATCATGATTTTAAAAGCATTCAAATTTAATAAAAACAAAGTTTCATCATCAAAATGTTTATGCTATTATTAAGAGGAAAGATCAAATTTTGTTGTTATTATTCTTAAAAATTTTAAATCTTTTCTAACACGTTCGAAATTTTAATTAAAATTCCAATTTTTGTTTTCCGTCAGCGATTCACGTTATGTTTACGTAAGGCGACTATTAAAAAAATGGAGTCGGTCGAGTAAAATGATGAGTACATTTTCCCTATTTCTAGACCGCCGGTGGAGTTATTTCTTTTCAAATCTCAAAGGCTATATATATATAGATATGGTAGAATGGTAGACTTGGAAAAACAGTAGCTACTTTAGCATATACGCATCGTTCATTCAGCAATGAATTAGAACACTCTCAGCTATTGGGCGTGTATAATGATAATATACACGCTAAAAAGTATGCCTCCTTCTACCGAGCGCCCATAGTTCAAAGGTAGAATCGCGGACTGACGCCAATTCGGTCAAGTTTCAATCCTTAGTTAAAAAGCAATCGGAGTCTAACCGTACTGATGAGCTGTGATACAGCGAAACAGATCTGTCTGCAGATGACTATATATATATATAGTTTTCAACATTTTTTGTGACCACACAGTTGTGCGGCTCAGAATCGTGGACCCCATATAGATACCATTTCAATCAGCCAGATTTATTACACAAAATTTGTCTCGGCGCGATCTGTGACTATATAGGAACGATATAGTGTTGAATGTCGACATTCTTGCTAAATGCAATATTAGTGACATTGAGACCTACCTGATGCAGTTACAACTTTGTTGATTTGGTCATGTTGCAAGGATGAGTAACGACAGAGTGCCTAAGATCCTTATGCATAGTCAGCTTGAAAGTGGACAAAAAAGTGTTGGACGGTTGTGGTTCAGGTATAAACACAAGCTAAAGAGAAATCTCTCAGTCGTAAATGTGCCTCATACTAACTTTGAGCGAGTTGCCTTAGACAGGAATAACTGGAGATATTTGGGCAAGAGTTGTAACAGAAATTGAAAATTTAGTCGTATTGACCGGCTAAGAGACGAAAGACAACAGCAAAAACATCTGCAAATATTCCTGTTGCTATGTTACAAGACCCTCGCTGTTGCACAATTTCTGGAGAAATGGGATTGAAATGTCACGTTCGATGCAAATATATTTTTGGACCGTCGTGAGTCGAAATCGACGGGAGATTCCAGTGCATAGATATTTTGGTTTATTTCATTCAGTTTTTGTTGAAGTTATAATGTATGTTATAATTAAAGATAAGAGGGCCCAATATCAGTGATGGAACGAATGTAAATAGAAATTTATGTGGTATGGCTGGAAACAGACTAACAGCTCCGTCACAATCTAAACGAAGCCGAATTAAACCTTATAAACACAGATTTTTGATTTCTCGTAGATCTCCAGAACAATCTGTAATATTGTCTGCTTATCTTTGTTTACATTAAGATACGCTTTCAAAGCAGCGATAGATATTCACGGGAAATCGAAACTTTGTGTTTATAAGGTTTGATTTGGCTTCGTTTAAAATTTAAAAATCATTTGTGGTCTAGCGGTTAAGATGTATCTATTCAATTGATAGCTTCCTTTACGTTACTAGAAGTTGCAGATTCGAATCCACCTAGATGACATATATTCTCATAACAAAATTTTAAAAATATTCAGGGCAGTTGAGTTTTATATATAAATATTCTTAATAGTTAAAGACAGAGTTTCTATTCAAATGCAAGTATTTATTAAAACAATGTTCAAAAAATAAATTAAATATATATTCTATAATCATTTAATTTTAAGCAAAGAAGGACATCCACTGGGGTGCAGCAATTACAGTGAGAGCAAAAACGAGGCGGATGGGATGTCGAAGAAAGGGTAGGTGATAAATTGGAATCTAAGATGGCAACTGACGCTGCCTTTATGGGATGTTGAAGAAAGGGTAGGCGATAAATGGGAATAAAAGATGGCAATTGACGCTGCCTTTATGGGATGTCGAAGAAAAGGTATGCGATAAATGGGAATAAAAGATGGCAATTGACGCTGCCTTTAAACTTTTAGAGATTCAGGGAAGCAAGGAAACGGAAGAGAGTTCCACAAACTGCAAGTCTGAGAAAAGAGAGAGTTAGAGTAGAAGAGGCGGTTACATTTAACTTTTTCGACGGTAAAAGAGTGGAACCTTGATGTCAGTCAAGTGCCATACGTGATACACGCTTGGGCGATCATGTCTCGAAAGAGACATGACTGACTGGGCAGAAGATTATCCCGCAGTAGGTTGCCATTGCTTTCTGCTGTAGAGTGTTGCCGACCAAGGCTATAGAACCCAATCTGTCCTGTTATTTAACCCATAACTGGAAGGAATAGACGGATTAATACCTTTCCCAAGGGTATTTGCGCGTAAGTGAATGCAAGGAATTCAACTGGAATTCGAACTCGGCTCTCCGATTTCTCGTTCTGAGCCGATATCCACTGCGCCACAACGCACATCATGCGTAAATACATGTGGAAACCAAAGAAGAAGCTCGTCAGAAACACTTGTAGAAAAGACACAGGGATGCCACATCACGTCGGTGAGAAAGTGAGTGAAACCGGGCCGTCAAGTTAAGATCGATTATATTGTAGATCTTTTTTGGGGAATGTATAGCACGATCAGATATGAAACCAGTATTCAATGCGCGAACGAATTGTAGATTTATAAATGTGCAAAATGAATTCTGACGGTAAAACTTCCTGGCCCGACACTGTGATGCAAATTTCCTAGCAGAAAGATGCAGCTATAGATTCAATATAGTCATTCTATTTGGGGTCATTTGAGAGATTGAGGCCAAATAGGCGCAGTGTGTTGCTCTCTGGGAGATTAGCGTTATGCATTCTGATATATATTGCAAATTGCCTGAAGACACCACATGGTAGAAACCTAGGTCACGTAATAACTCGTTTAAAATGAAGAATATATATATATAAATATATATATATATATTTGTGTGAGTGAGTGTGTGTCTGTGAGAGAAAGAGAGAGAGAGACATACAGACAGAAAGAAAGAGAAAGCAACAATGAGAGGCGGCCATTGGTTGGTGTCGTAGTTATACCTACACCCAGTTTTTTTTTTCTTTTTAGCATCAGCTATGATAACAGCGTCGTCTTTTTTTTCTCACTTTTCCATGACTGCCTACGGCTTCGGCGTGACCGTCTGGGTCATGTGGTTTCCGGCAAAATGGTCACAGAATCGTCGTTACTTTTAGCCAGTCACGAGGGGAGATCAGGTGAAAAAAGCGCTTGATGTCAACAGAATAGAGCAATCGATCCATTTTTACAGATCAACTTCATGTTCTTCAAAGAAATAAGCGATTCTAAAAAGCACGGTGAAGCATACATCGTACTTAGATAAATAAGAAACAGATATTATATGGGTTTAAAAATAAAATATAGACTCCTCTTCATCCCATAAAATATTGACAGATTTCTCTATGGAGTATAATTGTATATATATATATATATATATATATATATATATTATCCGAGTGAGTATAGAATGAGGAGAGAAAAGAAAAGTTTTTTTTTTCCCGTTCAAAACATTAATTTAAAACAGTGCTCGATATATGATGTATCGAGCTGTGAATATTTATTATAAATTCTGTTTTAGAACATGTACATAATTTCTTCTATATATGTCCTCTTCTCTACAATCATATGGTTGTTTCAGTGTTTGGACTCAAACGCCTCATCGGGAGAAGTAAAGAGTAAGGAACAATTCTTTGTTTATATTTGCTTCGTTGATGTCGTGGGGTTTGGTTGGGGTTATTGATAATTAAGTGAATGTGCCTTTAGTTTTGACCGTTAGACTTTTGAAGAACCTGGTGTGTAAGTGTGAAATTGTTGATTAATGGGATTATCTGTTGGAATGTACGTTTTATCGGTCGGCTATATCTTTTGGTTAGAATTTCTAAGAGAGCGGCGTGTGGGGTGGTCAGTTTTATGGTTGGCTATCGTTTAATTGAATTATGTCTGTTGTTAGTGGACCTAATTTATGTACTTACTTTGATTATGTGGCTAGGTTTTCACTTTGGGGTTTCTTAGATAGACGTGAGAGGGGTGGGGTGTTTTTCCTTCCAATTTTGATTTTTTCGGTATGGAATATTTTTGTTATATTTTATAGGGTTTTTTTTTCTGTATTTTTTATTTTATATTCAAGGTGGGAGTATCATTTTATTTAAGCGAAGTTATTTCAAGGAATCTAAACTTGTATTTTTTAGGAAGTAAATACAAATTAGCATTTTATCAGTTTTTTACATACAATTGTATGTTTAATCTTAATTTTAAGTTTAGAGGATAGGTTTTTTCTTTTAATTTTTTTATATTCTTTTTTTTATAAATTATCGTTTGGAATCTAATTTATTACTTTTAATTTTTTATATATTTTCTTTATTTAGATATTTTGGCGGGTATTAGATCTTACGTTAAGGATTTATTAGATCGATTTTTTCTATAGCATTTTTTATCTTTTATAATAAAAATATCTAAAATATCTAATTATAATATATATATATAGATATAATATATATATATTATTATATATATATTATATATATAGTATATTATATATAATATATTATATTATAAAATATATAATGTATAATAATATATATATAATACTATATATATAATATATATATTATATAATTTAATATATTATATATATAACATAATATATTATACATAATATATTATATATAATATATTATATTATAATATATATATTATATAATATACATGTATATAATAATATATATATAATATATATATTATAATATATATATTATATATATTACATTATATATAATATATTATATTATAATATATATATTATATATTAATACATATATAATGATATATATAATATATATCATAATATATTTAATATATATAATATACTATATATAATATATTATATTATAATATATATATTATATAATAATATATATTTAATATATAATATATATATTATAATATATATATTATATATATAATATATATAATAATATATATATATATATATAATATATATATATATATATAATATATATTTATATATATCATATATTATATTAATATATATATTATATAATAATATATATTTAATATATATATAATATATATTATATATATATATTATTTATATAAAATATTATATATAATATATTATATTATGATATCTATTATATAATATATATATATATATATATATAATATATATATATATATATTATAATATATATATTATATATATAATATATTATATATATTATATATCATATATACATACACACGCAGAAATAAAGAAAATACTGGATTTTAAAATTAAATACACACAAGCTAGGGTTAAATAGATGTTTTGAATCTTTACAAATATTTCAATAGTTAAACTTTTTTAGATACATTCAAAAAATTTTTTTATATAAAATAAATTTATAAATATTATTAAAGATAGGTTTACGTTTACAAATATTTTTTTCAAAAATCTGTTGCTTTCAACGTCACTTGATGTAAAAACAAAAACTCTCTCCACAAACGCGTCACGTTATGTAAACAAATGTGTCCTGTGGTGTAAACAAACTCTCCACAGACGCTCTCGCGAGATCTCGCGAAATACGTTTCTAGTTCAAATTTTAAAATCATTTGTTTCTGATGAAGGAGCGAGGGCGGTCTGAAATATAAAATATAATAAAAGAAATAAACAAATACTGTCAAAGAAACACTTTTTTAATATTCTTTCCTATGTATTATATTGTAATATATATATTATATAATAATATATAAATAATAATATATAATATATATATTATAATATATGTATTATATATATAATAAATGTCATATAATATATTATATATATAATATATTATATTGTATATAATATATTATATATACAATATCTTATATATAATGTTATATAATAATATATATATATATATTATAATATATATATTATATATATAATATATCATATATAATATATTATATTATAACATATATATCATATAATAATATATATAATAATATATATATAATATATATATGATAATATATATATATTATATAATATATTATCTATAATATAATATAATATATATATATATATATATATATATATATATATATAATATAATATATTATATATATAATATATAATATTTAATACAAGATATAATAGATATATATATTCAGAACCTAAAATATACACGAAATTTTTACGAGATGGATTAACACCGACATATTTTTAATTTTTTATTTGTTTTTAAGCATTATCTTTTAACAATAGAAAACCAAGGTGGTGAATGTGGTTTTCGCCGGCATTTCCTGACTGGGGTGAAAGCATCGATTCCGGCTTTCCCCCAGAAGCAGACTTCAGAGGCACAGTCTTTTGAAGGTACAGAAACGCTATATTATGTCAATGAAAACGTGACGGAAGAGAGGACGTCAGGTCATGAGAAATAACATTGCAGATTCCTCGTTTGTTTTTAATAAATGACATAACTGTTTACTTGTTTACTGATCAATTTGATTCATAATCATGTGTTTCATTTTAACCAATTTCAAACGAGGAGTTTTTAGAACAACTGGAATTTTTTTCAAATAAACTCGAAACCACAAACTACTGAAAAACATTATACACGTAAAAAAAATAAAACATCATTTATTTCTAATTACACTCATTATATAGGGTGTTTCATTAAGACGGATTAAATTTAGCAGTAAATAAAACCGTCACATTGGCGAACTTTTATTGATTTTATTGTTGGATCATGCTGCTTGAGTCATAGAAATTATGTGCAAAATATAATATTGCCTAGATCTCCGCTAAGGATTCGGCGGCGTACTTCCACTGGATAGTCAATGATTTTTGATGACGTTTCTGTATAGTTGATCCTCGATCTCACCAATATGCCTCATTATCTCATTCTTCAGCTGTTGAATTATTATTGGCTTGTTGGCATAGATCTTACTTTTAAGTTGATAACAAAGGAATAATTCTAAAGGCGTCAAGTCGCACGATCGTGGTGGTCAATTGACATCACTGTTTGTATATCACAAGCCAAATCTTTCAGGTCATCGGTATATCACAACCTAAATTTTTCAAATTTCTTAGGTCATCGGTATATCACAACCTAAAGTTTTCAAATTTTTCAAGTCATCGGTATATCATAAGTCAAATTTTTTAAAATTTTTGAGGTCATCTATATATCGCAAGCCAAATTTGTCCGGGTAGTTTCAATTAATATCATAATCACGAGGAACATTTATATACATATATATACGCCTCATCTGTTATAATAGTGACTTTTCTAGAAATTATACTACGAAAATTTCTTCGTATTCTTGCTTCCCAATCATCTAACCCACCCATTAATCCCAGCTGAGCATAGTCCATCGACAACCCATCGCCATCGACGAGGGCGTCGTCAATGCTTTTATTCAGGTAAGGTAAGGGTGTGCGTTGTGCTACAGTGGATATCGGCTCGGAACGAGAAACCGGGGAGCCGAGTTCGAATTCCAGTTGAATCCATTGCATTCATTTACGCACAAATATCCTTAGGAAAGGTATTAATCCGTCTCTTCCTTCCAGTTATGGGTTAAATAGCAGGACAGATTGGGTTCTATAGCCTTGGTCGGCAACACTCTACAGCAGAAAGCAATGGCAACCTACTGCGGGATAATCTTCTGCCCAGTCAGTCATGTCTCGAAAAAGGCATGATCGCCCAAACGTGTTTCACGTATGGCACTTAACTGACTGAAGGGTGTTGATTCTACACAAACCTCTTTATCCTATTTATTGCTAAATAAGGCTATCGAACACATTCTGTCTTGCTATTTCTCCCACAGCTGGAGTGGGGAGATATAAATTAATAACTTTCTCAAGGGTGAGTCAAAGCAACAAATTGAACTGGAATTCAAACTCGGCTCTCCAGTTTCTCATTCCAAGCCGATATGCACTGAACCAAACCGTACCTCCTCCTTACAATATTAAAAAAATTAAATGCAAAAACAATCTCAATTTTCTGTCTTCCTAAATACTGAGTGTTTTTGTCATTTTTCCTCAATTATTTTGTATTTTAGTAACATTACATTTGATCATATACAAGACCCTGGGGCTACTCGAAGTAGATGGTTACGTTAAGAAGTAGATTATACATGTAGGAGGCAAAGATATCGGTTAACTCTAGACATGAACAGGTTAAGATTATAGTGATCGAGAAAAAACATCGTCTTAGGAGTCAGTTCCATAGAACTGTGGTTCGCAGAAAGAAGCTTTTCGCCGATGAAATACAGAGGCAAAATGGGTCAGTCAGTTAAGTCAGTTAAGTGCCATACGTGATACACGCTTGGGCGATCATGTCTCGAAAGAGACATGACTGACTGGGCAGAAGATTATCCCGCAGTAGGTTGCCATTGCTTTCTGCGGTAGACTGGTTGCCGACCAAGGCTATAGAACCCAATCTGTCCTGCTATTTAACCCATAACTGGAAGGAATAGACGGATTAATACCTTTCCCAAGTGAATACAATGGATTCAACTGGAATTCGAACTCGGCTCCCCGATTTCTCGTTCCGAGCCGATATCCACTATACCACAACGCATATGTAATTTGCCAAAAATGTAAGAGGCATGGTGGGTCATGACCGTGAAGGTTAGATCTGAGGGAACCAAAGAAAACAGTTCCCCCGAGCAATTTTCATGGAAGTAACTAAAGAGTAGTAAGAAATACCTTCTCAACATTTTGCCGGGTTTTATTATTAAATCCCAGAGCTGAGTTCCGATTTCAGTTGTTGTCTCTGTGTTCACTTTTTTTTTTAATCATATCACTCCGAGCAAGACGGTAACGCCACTGATGTGCAGGGGCTACATAAAAGTGAAAAGAATGGAAGAAAGAAAGCCGGAAACCACATCCTAAACAGCGAACAAGGGATGAGCCTCTACACCTGTTCAATAGACATGGGTAGAGTGTGAACCGGGCGATAGTTTAGTCTATCTACTCGAATTGAAAAAAAATATAAAAGGAATAAAAAAGAAAACAGTGAAAAGATTGGAAAAAAGAAAGCCGGAAATCTCATCCTAAACAGGGAACAAGGGATGAGCCCCTACACCTGTTCAATAGACATGGGTGGAGTGTGAACCGGGCGATAGTTTTGTCTATCTACTCCAATTGAAAAAATAAATAAAAAATAAATAAAAAAGAAAACAGTGAAAAGATTGGAAAAAAGAAAGCCGGAAACCTCATCCTAAACAGGGAACAAGGGATGAGCCTCTACACCTGTTCAATAGACATGGGTGGAGTGTGAACCGGGCGATAGTTTAGTCTATCTACTCCACTTACGCGCAAATACCATTGGGAAAGCTATGAATCCACATCACATATTCTCCTTGCCTATATGTTAATTAGTATGACTTCAATTGCTAAATCATAATTATCGAAAAATAATTTTTTACTATCTACATTATTTTCTGGCTTTTAATAATATTATTAATAATTATAATATTAATTGAAACTACCCGGACAAATTTGTCTTGTGATATACCGATGACATCAAAAATTTGAAAAATTTGGTTTGTGATATACCGATGACATCAAAAACTTGAAAAATTTGGTTTGTGATATACCGATGACCTTAAAAAAATTTAAAATATTTGGCTTGTAATCTACCGATCATCTAAAGAATTTCAATAATTTGGTTGTGATGTACTGATGAGGTGAAATTTTTTAAAAATTTGGCTTGTGATATACCGATGACCTGAAAAATTTGAAAAGTTTGGCTTGTGATATACCGATGTCCTGAAAAATTTGGCATGTGATATGCCGATGACATGAAAAATTTGATAAAATTGGCGTGTGATATAGCGATGACATAAAGCATTTTAAAAATTTGGCTTGTGATATAACGATGACCTGAAAAATAAAAAAGATTGGCTTGTGATATACTGATGACCTGAAAAATATGGTTTGTGTTATAAAGATGACTTGAATAATTTGAAAAATTTGGCTTGTGCTATACCGATGACTTGAAAAATTTAAAATGTTTGGCTTGTGATATACGGATGACCTAAAAAATTTGGCTTGTGATATACCGATGACCTGTAAAATTTGGTTTGTGATATAATATTGACCCAAACATTTGAAAAATTTGGCTTGTGTTATACCGATGACCTGAAAAATTTGAAAAGTTTGGCTTGTGATATACGGATGACCTGAAACCTCTAAATGGAATCTACCGGCAGAAAAGTAGAGTGAACGTCCAATCTCTTATCTCTAATATTTTGAATAAAAAAAAAAAAAAGAACTTACTTTGCTGTGAAACTTACAAAGAAACCTACATTTATTACAAAAATATTTTCACAGTATTCCAATATAGATTCTACCCAAAATTTCAAGTCACTGAATCCAACCAAAGCTTTTATCGACTAGGACACCTGTCCTTGGAGACAGTACTAGCGATCAAAAACCGAGAGAAACTTGGGTTAAATGTAGATAATAAAGACACCCGGAAGTAAAATGACTTATGGAATGAGTCTAATTTACCTCCAATGTTCAAAATAAAGGATTCGGGTCAATTTTCAATCACCTGAAGAAGGTAGGAGCGTACAACGGTTGAAACGTCATGGATATGACAATAAAGATGAGGTAAACAGTGCGAACAATGTAAATAACGTAAATACCTTATCCCAGAAATATAGACAAAAATTCTTCCTATGTTTGTAAATTAAAAAAATATTAAAAAGTGAAGATGTTTACTGGTTAAAACTATTCGACCCAAAACACTTATCATCAAAGCACTTAAAAGTTTTTTTTCATATATAACACTGTGAGAAAACGACAATTCGTGTAAAGCAAATTTTTTCTTTAACAACAAACTGAAAGCCGTCCAAAGCGACCAAAGACACAAACGCAAGGTTTTGGCCTCCGTATTTTGAGATGCGCAAGGTAATTTATTCATCGATTACCTTGAGAAAGGAAGAACCATGAATAACGAATATTTTATAGACTTATTGGTTGGATTCAGTGACTTGAAATTTTGGGCAAGTCCTATATTTGACAACTTTCTTTTGGAGGAACATTTCATATAAATCACTTTCTAAGCAACGAAAGAAATTTAATTTTTTCGAAACTTAACAATTTAAAAGGTACACAGGTTGAAATTTAAAACTTGAAAGTTCGAAATGGGAACGAGAAAACGTTGATCTCCTTCGGTGAAACCTTTTTTCACGTTTTTTTTTATTTGTTTAACTAGCAGGGATAGTTGAGATGAACTCTCGCAAGTCTATGAACGTAATTTGCATTATGAGAATTTAGAATCTTTTCCTCTTCCTTCTTCTTCTTATTTCATTTTTCCTTCTGATAGATAATTTTCTATTGCTTCTTATACTATCATATTTCCTTCATTTACTTTTTATCACTCTTTTTTTCAATCTTTTTATCTTTGTTTCTTGCTTTCATTTTTCCAGTTCCGTTTATCAACTCTTCTTCTTCTTCTTCTTCTTCTTCTTCTTCTTCTTCTTCTTCTTCTTCTTCTTCTTCCTCCTCCTTCTTCTTCCTTCTTCCTTCTTCTCTCTTCTTCTTCTTCTTCTTCTTCTTCTTCTTCTTCTTCTTCTTCTTCTTCTTCTTCTTCAGTAATATATTCTTTTGTCCTACCAGGTCAACTCGTTGTCAACGTTTTTTTCTCAGCTGCAGCCGACAACATGCCGAGACGGTTAAGCCTTTCTGCCTGATGACAACCTTTCGCGTGAGTAGCCTAATCCATTCTCAACAGTAACAGCCTTTTCTCTGACTATGGCCTACCCCTTTATCCATTTACAATGAAATATTCCTCTCTTGTATAGCAAAAACATGAATCCAAGCCGGCTCGTAAACCAATTCCTTTGCAAGTGGTAGGGGGCTATACTTTTTATCCCATTGGTCACACCACATCCGTTTTCAATTTAGATATGGCTGGTTTTAAAAGCCGAGCCCGTCCTGTAAAGTTTTGCTATGGAAGGTTTAAACCCTCTACCCTCATTTTAGCGGAGTTTTTATGAAATCGGTTTGGTGCATATTCTTTTTCAAATCTTTATAAATGAGTTTTCAGTCATGCATATATTTAACACATGACTCAAAAAGTCTCGGGCCTGACATATAGATGGTGCGACTAATAAAGAAAAAAAAACATATGGTTTTTATGAAGCACTAACCTTCAAGTGGCATGTGACAAAATTCGGCCTCAATCGAATTATTAGTTTTAAAATTAGTTATTTAAGTGAAGCTACTGTTGCAAATTATTAAAACAACAGAAAAATCTAAATTTCGTGTGTTGATAAAGCATTGCTTTCTGATGAGAAAAAATACTGTTCAGGCAAAGCAATGGCTTGATAAGTGTTATTTGGACTCTGCTCCGTCGGAAACAACGATTAACCCTCTAGGGCCATTCGTATCATATTTGATACAGTATGAAAACAAGCCTTGAAAGAAATATTTTCCTGAAAAATTTTTTAAGAGAAATATTTTATAAATTTCAAATGAAAGCAGTACTGACTGCTCAGTCAATGAATACCAAATGTTTCCTTATAGGGAAATAACAAATGTTTCCTTATAGGGAAATACTGTATCAAATATGATACGAATGGCCCTAGAGGGTTAAGAGGTGGTATGCTTACTTTAAACGCGGTCGTACCAACACAAATGATGCTAAACCCTAAGGTTGCACAAAATCGGCAGTTGCCCTGGAAAGCATAAAAAGCCACAGACTCGTTATGGCCGATAGTAAATTGAGGTTGCATGAGATTACAGACGAGTTGAAAATATTAGTAGGCAGTGTAGTCAACATTTTGTATGAACATTTGTCAATGAGAAAGCTGTATTCAAAGTGAGTGATGCTTTTGCTCACAATCAATCAAAAACAACAACGCGTCGACGATTCAGAGCGTTGTTCGCAACTGTTTCAAGGCAACTAGAAGGGTTTTTGTGTAGATATGTGACAATCGATGAAACATGAATTCATCAATTCATTCTGGAGTCAAATCGACAGTCAGCTGAGTGGACAGCAGCAGGTGAAAGCCGTTCAAAGCGACCAAAGACGCAAACATCAGCAAGCAAGGTCTTGGTCTCCGTATATATATATATATATATATATATATATATATATATATATGCAAATAAATACACGACGCTCTTTATTATAGTAGAGAGGATTATCAAAAAATTAATCCACTCTTTTTTTTTATTATCTTTATAATTTTAAATTAAATTCTTTGTATTGAATATAGGTGAGGTCTTGTATAGAACGGGTTGCAAAAGATAGATGAAAACAGCAAATACAGTCGATAGAAACTTTAATACTAATAATTACAGTATTACTTAGATGAAAAAGGAGGAGCAGACAAAAAAGAAGAAAGAGAAAAAGAAGAAGAAAAGCAAAAGAACAATAATAATAATAATAATAATAAGACGTAACGGAAAAGAATAAGAATAACAAGAACAAGAACAAGAATAAGCAGAAGACGTTATATTAGTCGACAAAAAAAGAAAAACAAAAAAAACTTTTATAGTTTAAAATAGAAATTGTACAAACGGTGACCAATGAATAGGGTAGAAGTGATTCCCACTTGGGCACCATAAGCACCCGACTTCCGAAATGGTTGGAGATAATTGGGGTCAGTGTCAAGATTTGAACACCTGCAGAAGACTATACACGTTGCCGCTGCGCGTGTGCCCCCATGAGTTTACGAACTGTGCTAGAAATGTACCACCACGGTCAACTGGTTGTGGACAACTGTTACACTTCCTTCTTTTCCTTCTCTCGTTGATTTTCTTCTTTTTTAGTACCTTCACTTAATTCCTTTTAATACTCTTCTTCTTCTTCTTCTTCTTCTTCTTCTTCTTCTTCTTCTTCTTCTTCTTCTTCTCCTCCTCCATCCTTCTTCTTCTTCTTCTTCTTCTTCTCTTCTTCTTCTTCTTCTTCTTCTTCTTCTTCTTCTTCTTCTTCTTCTTCTTCCTTCCAGACTTTGTTTCTTGCTTTTTCCTTCTTTCATTCTATTTTTCTCTTGTACTATCTTTACTAGTCCTTTCTTCTCCAGCAAAATGTTATTTCTCTTGTTACATTGGTTCCACCTACTTCAAATTTTGATGCGGTTACCGATCAAAACCAATAATAATGAACGGAAAATCTAAATATCCTCTATGGAGTACATGGAAGATCCAGTATGGCACAACCTAGCACTGCTAGGTTCGTATGGATGCAATGTCTTTCATGAACCACAGCAACCCTTTCTTCTTATTCCTACATTTCCAGGATATATGAGTGTCTGACGTTAAGGGAGAGAAAGCAAGTCGCGTTGGATAGTAATGAGTTACCTGTCTTCGAGTCATTTGTTTGGATTGTTTGAATTCAGAATTTTCTTTCTCATAGACCGGTTGCCACCCAAGACTACACTGCGCAGTCTATCCTGCCATTCACTCATAGCTAGAAGAAAAACAGGAGTTTTACCTTTCCCAAGGGTATTAGTACGTAATTGAAAGCAATGAATTCGACTGGAGCAGTAATAATAATAGTAATAATCTATATATATATATATATATATATATATATATATATATGAATGCACACACATACACAAAAGATTAAATATAAAAACTCCGGACGACGTACACATAAACACGCATGAGAAATGAAAGAAAACGTCGAACAGAAAATATAAAATGAAAAGAGAATCACTGTAAAATATGTACCATCTCTTATGAGATAGATAGATAGATAGATAGATAGATAGATAGATAGATAGATAGATAGTTGGGGAGACATAGATAGATAGATAGATAGATAGATAGATAGATAGATAGATAGATAATTGGGGAGACATAGATAGATAGATCGATAGATAGATACATAGATAGATAGTTGGGGATAGATAGATAGATAGTTGGGGAGACATAGATAGATAGATAGATAGATAGATAGATAGATAGATAGATAGATAGATAGATCATTATTGTACTTGTAGCGTTTTTTTGCTTTAAATAATTTCAAGTCTTTCTTTGCTGTTTTCATCTTGATTTTCCTTCAACTAAAGAAATACTTTTCATCCGTTCAATTTTATTTGTTTTATTCAATCGGTCCTTTAATTCTCGCTGTGAACAACATAGCAAGTCGTAGTATTTTTATTATAATAACTACCTAGGTACCTACGTGTGTCATGCTTTTGCTGTAATGAATTAAATTAAAAATGTATTTTGTAAATGCATTATTCTTCCGGAGAAAATCATTGTAATGGAAGAAAGAATAAGACAACAAAGAGAGGCAACAAGAGAACGACAGGGAAGAAGACGAGAACGATTATGAGCAGAAGAGAGACAAGCAATCTATAAACATAATACAGAACTAAAGCAAACAAGGAAGAATGATATGAACGAAGAAGAAAGAGAACTTTATATTTATGAATGTTATTGCAATATTTTGTTAAAGTTCTTAACTTCAGTATATGTATATTTCTGAGATGAGGTAGTATTTACAGTATTTGCATTATACGGACTATTGTCCTCATCTTTGTTGCCATGGCCTAGTGGATATAGACGTTGGTTAGTTTCTGTGACTTGACCCAAAAGAGTTGTGACAGGCTACAGTGGTGAACAAGTAACTTGCAGGGTTAGAGAGAGATAACCCATGACTTCCAGTCGAGACATTACTACGCAAGGAATAAGAATGATATACCTCAGTGATTGTAATAAAGGGTTTGGTTCGAAACCTGAAGAAGACCGGAGCGTACAACGGCCGAAACGTCGTACAACTGGCAGCAAAGATGAGGACAATAGTCCGAATAATGTGAATACTGTCGTTTAGTTCCAATATTTAATGATGCGACAGGGGAATTTCTAAGGACATTTTATTGTCATAAAATTTGCCATACGCTTATTCAATCATTAACTGAAGAATTAAGATTCATCAGAATATTAAAATAAGAAAAACCGTAAAATGTTCACAGATTAAAAATAGTGACAATAAACTAATTAAAGAATAAGGGGCGTGAAAAAAGACATTCTATTTCCAATAAGTGGTGTTTTAGTGCCGTTATGGTCTGGAGCATTTTCACAACTAGAAGGGTTTCGATGCCTGCCCATCAAATCAATTTAGTTGTATATCAATTTAAGTGTCGAAGTGAGGTCGACTATGTGGGTAAAATCATTCAGAGATTATAGGTTAGAATCACCGAACATGTCCCAGGCCAAGTGCGTAGACATGAGCCAGTGATATCCGGGTGTTCGCAGACTCATGCCTCCGTAATTGGCGAGTATTTATTAAATTCTGCGGCTTGCAGGAGAAGTTATTCTCCTGAATTTTTCTCTGTATTGCAAAGGACACGGAACAGACTGTACTTGGATGTATTGGAGTCTGTTGTTATTAACATGCAGAGACGTGATCTATGCATGAACCAAGAATTAAAACAAAAATTGGCCCTTTTCGGAGAAGCTATTACCTAACAGTGAATCATTTTTTTTTCACTCTCCTTATTTTAAATTAGTTTACGTTTTAAGTTCAGTCGCTAATAAAACATTTTCTTATTAGCTACTTAGTCTTAAATTAATGACGATTTTTGTTCTGAAGAAAGATCGGTCGACAAACGCCTTAAATTTTAAACATTGTGAAACTTTTTTATCCCGTGATATTATATTAATACAATATGATCCGTTTTTAAAGTGCATTATATATATATATATATATATATATATATATATATATATATATATATATATATATATATATATGTTTCATTGAATAATATAGACAAGTTTTGTCTATTAATTTTGTGTAGGATCCGTTCATACCGTCTGATATACTTGATGGTGATGTCGTTGAAAGACAACAAAAAATCACAGTATTTGTTGAATTTTTTATCGGGCCTAAGCTTTCAGCTCACATAAGCCATTATCAAAGAGTAAATATTAACACACAGTAAACATAGAACGTTTAAGTTATGAACAATTAAGAGAATTAAATTGAAAATATAAGTCCATCCCTACCGTGGCGGATGGCCGAAGACAGTGACAAAATAGTGGCGTTGTGGTCCCTGGTCTGATTACAGACATTTGAGTACTTTATTGGAAATATCAAAATTGATTGTATTCAAAGCAGGTTTAAATTGTTTAATGTAGATTGCTTCGAGGATTTTTAGTTTCTGTTTATTATTTTCTTATTTAAGTATGTACGTGTTATGAACAAGTTGTCACTGTCTTCGGCCATCCGCCACGGTAGGGATGGACTTATATTTTCAATTCAGTTGGGGATTCTACCTCTGAGCTATGGGCACTCGGTAGAAGAAGGCAGACTTTTTAGCGTATACATTGTCATTATACACGCCCAATAGCCAGAGTGCTCTAATTCAGTACGGAATGAGCGATATGACAGAATAAGTAAAGAACAGGTAGGAAAAGTGTCTCTAATCTAGCATATTTTATTTTTTTCTTTATATATATATATATATATATATATATATATATATATAAGCATGTTTGATTTAAAAAATAGACATGTCTATTTTTCTTTTTTCATTTTAATCTTCTCGTAGTAACAAACAAGTTTCCTGGCATGATGATTAAAAACGGTATGAAAGGCGCTGTAGGTATTTTCATTATTTCTGTTTTCCCAAGTACATTCAATCTTATTTATGATTATCTTCAGAAGGCTGATTATTTAAGCATAATTAATGTAGTTCTCCGTCATGAACAGTTGTATGAATGCGTATATATATATATATATATATATATATATATATATATATATATATATATGTGTGTGTGTGTGTGTATATGTGTGTGTGCTATGTGTGTGTGTGTGTGTGTGTGTGTGTACAGGGAGAGAGAAAGAGAGAGAGAGGAGAGAGGGAGCGAGAGAGAGTGAAAGTATTAACTGTAGATATACAAACGCACGTGAAACCGTACATACTTTGGTGTTTGCATACTTATATTAATACCTTAAGCTTTCCTGTCTTAAAATATCTGTTTCTAGACATTCGTAACCATGACGACGGAAATTATTAATGTGTGCTCGGTACAAAGGGTCATCGAAAAATGATTGATATACACCGTAAGTGGACTATTTTGCCGCCTTCTCATTCTCCCTCTTCCCTCCACTTTTACATTTTTTAACTTTCCATTTTTTATACTTCTTCTTCTTCTTCTTCTTCTTCTATATTATTTCTTTTCTTTCTTCGTGTTTTCTTACCTCTTTACATCATATTTTTTTATTTCTTTCTCTCTTGTTTTTGTTTAAAATCCCAGTTATTCCTTCCTATCTTCTTCCTTTTCTTTTCTTTCTTCTTAGAATCACATTTCACACCTCAGTCGATAATTTTCCTAAAAGTAAATTCTAACCTGCATTCAGTTCTTTCTTTCTTTCTTTCGTTTTTCTTTCTTTCTTTGCATCTATTCTTTCTTTTTTTTTTTTTTTTTTGCCATTTGCTAGTGTATTTTTCTTTCTTTCTTAATTTCTTTCTTTCTTTCTTTTTGCTAGTGTAATTTACTTTCTTTCTTTCTTTGCATCTTTTCTTTCCTTTTTCTTTCTGCCATTTGCTAGTGTATTTTTCTTTCTTTCTTTCTTTCTTTCTTTCTTTTTTGCATCTGTTAATTATTTCGTTCGTTTGCCATTACATTCTGCCATCTATAATTTCTTTCTTTCTTTCTTTCTTTCTTTCTTTCTTTCTTTCTTTGCATTTATTTTATCTTTCTTTCTTTTTGCCATTTCACTTATGCATATATTATTTCTTCTCCTCCTCCTTGCTTTCTTATCTTCTTAGTTATTTTTCTCTCCCTAGTCGCATTCATTCTCATCCTTATCTTCATCTTTTAATATATCTCTTTCTTTATCATCCATAACCCCCCTCCTAACATTGCTTGCCCATGACTGACTGCTACGCCGACTCCGAAAAGACACTTACAATGGAAATAATTTGATTTCCAGTTTCATTTTTCGCCGAGAATCTCCCTTCGGAATATTCCTTGCCAGTGGAAACAAATCTTCACTGTTCACCCAATTATCCAGAGTCCTATTTCTAAGATATGATGACATTTAACATCCGGGCATCAGCAATAGGAGAGGGCTGTAGATATCCCATAATTCCCCGCGGATTCTTGCATTTATTTATTTTCCTTCCATTTTTTTTAAAAATCGTCAGCTATCGCAAAGATGATTCCAGAATATACTTTATGAAGAAGGCAAAGGATATTTTAAAAATCGTTAACATTTTTTAAACGAGTAAAGAACATCAAAAGATGGCATATCGTCAAGTGGGATAATTCTGAAAATGTTTCATAAATTTCCAATTTGTGTTAACGCCCGGTCGGGAATTTTTTTAACTTTTCATGCAAGAAACTAATTTAAAGTGAATAAATCATACGTTAGGCTACTTCTAGTTTTCAAGAATTCTTTTTTATTAGTATTTTCAAATCCTTTCTCCACAGGTAAGATAATAAAGCCACTAAGACGCAAAAATATGAGAGAAATAAAACACTATAATGGAAAGAGAGAACAATAAAAAGAACAAAAATCAAGAGGAGGGTAGATAACGATTAACATTCCATTTGCATTTTAGTAAAGCTGGCTAGAAAACATGAAACAGAAGGAGAGTTCCACATGTGAGAAGTGTGATAGAAGAAACTGTTAGCATAGAATTTACGGTTGCATCTAACCATTTAAATTGTAAAATTATGAGACCTTGACGCCAATCTAGTGCTGCGCTTAAATTCATAAAGTCTTGGTACCATATAGGAAAGGAATATTTATTTTAGAAAATAAAAAAATCTGGCACAAGACTAAAGGGAGTAATAGAGAAAGGTTAGTCTTCAATCTGTCTTATCTTAAACTCATGACTGACACAAGACATACCACAGTATTCTTTACACTATAAACAACACATTCTTACTTACCATTGTTACTACAGGCAGCATAAATGTGCAAAACTCTTTGAAGTCTTAACTAGTTCCCATATGTACAATTTGTCTGGATGGGGGAAAGATCATCAAAACAATTATCTTGAAAGTATTTATAGAAAAGACACAGGGAAGGTAATTTACGGCGGTGGGAATATTTGACCCAACTTTCCTTCCAGAAGATGAAGCTATTGATTCGACGTATTTACTCCAGTCCCAAGTCAGCAGAAAATGTGAGTGTAAGAAATTTAAGTGTGTTGCTCTCCAGGCATCAAGCGTCAGCCATGCTGATGGCAGACAGAAAGGTTTTTGTATATTGGTTATATGAGATCAGTTTTGTGTTGGAAGCGCTAAAATATACGAGTTATTCTACGCCATAGTTAAGCACTGATTAGAGGTCCTTTTTAAAAGCAGCATCCAGGTTTACTTTGCCAGCTTTGACGGATTTGCTACTGAAGCAATAATAAATGATTAACAATTCGTTATACAGAATATTTCTGAGGTAAGATGTCCTCTGAAATGTTTGGTTGTGTTGTTTTTGTTTTATGGCATATCAACCTGGGCGGGTCATTTATTGCCAACTATTTTTTTTTTTTGGTAAAACCTTTTTATGTCATCAATTTATTGTTTTTTTTTATAAAAGTATGTGCGTTGTGGCGCAGTGGATATCGGCTGGGAACGAGAAATCGGGGAGCCGAGTTCTAATTCCAGTTGAATTCCTTGCATTCACTTACGCGCAAATACCCTTGGGAAAGGTATTAATCCATCTATTCCCTCAAGTTATGGGTTAAATAACAGGAGAGATTGGGTTCTATAGCCTTGGCTGGCAACCAGTCTACTGCAGAAAGCAATGGCAACCTACTGCGGGATAATTTTCTGCCCAGTCAGTCATGTCTTCTTCGAGACATGATCGCCCAAAGCGTGTATCGCGCATGGCACTTAACTGACTGATTTGTGTCTAGTAATACTTTTTTCTTTTCGAGTATCAAGATTCATTGGGATTTGTTTTTAAGGGCAGGGTCCCCAAGTCCTACCCTGTTATTTAACTCATAACTGGAGGGAAGGATTAATACCTTTCCCAAGGGCACCAGTGCTTAAGTGAATGCAGTGTATTCAACTGGAATTCGAATTCTCTTTCCGAGCCGATATCCACTGCACCACAACGCACATCCATCAAAAATGCTTACAGCACCTCGTATTCCCAAGCGATCACCCCTCTAAGTACTAACCAGCCTCAACGTTGCTTAACTTCGGTGATCGAGCGAGAACCGGTGTATTCGACGTGATATGGCCGTAAGCCTCCACTGAAAGAAATCAGCGCTTGTTTAGTATCGTGTTCAGTATCACGGATTTGACTAAGAATTGCCAGAACTTTACAATTTGGGTATATCTTCTAGAGGCGGAAACACCGATTTTTTTTTTTTTTTTTAATCATTTCACCCCGAGCAAGGCAGAAACGCCACTGATGTGCAGGGGGCTACATAAATGTAAAAAGATTAATTAGAAAAGAGTGAGGAGTACAAGCTAGTTAGAAAGGAACAATAGAAAGCTGAGAAAGCAGGTGCAATGACAGGTACATGGGCGGAGAGAAAGGGAAGGTTATACAGGGGAGGGGAGAGAGCTAGAGGCCAGTGGTTAGTAGGTGAGTATTAACTTTGCTTTTAAATTTCTGGAGGTCGTAGCCGTCAGGAAAGCAAGAATACGGGAGTGAGTTCCACAGGCGAAAGTTATTTAAGAAAGATTGGATTAGGTCAAGCAGGCGACCGGTAATACCATAACCGCGTAGTTTGCATAGGAGGCCAGGGTGCCAAACCCTGTCGAAAGCCTTGGAGATGTCCAGAGCAACCGCGCGAGCCTCGTCAGACTCATCAAGGGCCTGTAGCATGTACTCCGTTACAGTAGTTAGCAGGTCGGCTGTGGACCTGTCAAATCGGAATCCATATTGCCTGTCGGAGAACAGTTTGTGGGCGGTGAGATGATGAACTATTTCAGCATTTATTATAGCCTCGAACACTTTCCCGAATATTGGTAGAAGACTGATAGGGCGATAGTTGGATGGGTCCGAGGGTTCACCACAGTTCTTAAAGACAGGAACGACTGAGGAGAATTTCCAGCATGCAGGAAAGCAGGAAGCAGAAAGGCAGTAGTTAAACAGTTTAGAGAGGACAGGGGAAAGTTCAGGGGCACACCTCTTAAGGGCTATCACCGGGATTCCATCGTCTCCACACGCCTTATGGGGGTCGAGTTTTGAAATTACTCTGGATACTATTGTCGGGGTAATATATACGTCATGCAGTTTGGCCTCAGTTCTAATAGGGAAGTCGGGTGGGTGCACTCCGGACGAGTCGAGTGTGGAGTTGGATGAGAATCTGCGGGCAAAGCACTCGGCTTTCTCAGCAGATGACGTGAGAACATCAAATCCATGGATTAAAGGAGGTATTGAGGATTTCCACCGAAATTAAGAAGCGTCATCAAGGTCAATACCTAGATGGTTAACCACTTGTGAATAACAGATTCTGTATTTCTGTTTGGTGTAACTGATAATCGCTCACAATTGATTGTCGGAACAGCGGGTAGGTTTACTTTGCCAACTCTGATAGACTTGCACTGAGACAATAATCAATGGTTATCCATTCCTTATTCAGTATATTTATGATAGTTATGAGGGAAGAAAATCAACGCTCATGGCTCCCCATGACTTCCTCACCATCGTGGTACTAAACAAATGTGTTCCTCTTTTTTTTCTTTTTATTATCATATCGCCCCAAGGGTTGTGCGTTGTAGCGCAGTGGATATCGGCTCGGAAAGAGAAATCGGGGAACCGAGTTCGAATTCCAGTTGAATTCCTTGCATTCACTTACGCGCAAATACCCTTGGGAAAGGTATTAATCCGTCTTCTTCCCTCCAGTTATGGGTTAAATAATAGGACAGATTGGGTTCTATAACCTTGGTCGGCAACCAGTCTACCGCAGAAAGCAATGGCAACCTACTGCGGGATAATTTTCTGCCCAATCAGTCATGTCTCCTTCGAGACATGATCGCCCAAATCGTGTATCGCGCATGGCACTTAACTGACTGACTGATCGCCCCAAGCATAGCAGTTTACTACCACTGGTGTGCAGGGGGTTACATAAGCGAAAAGTTATGAGAAAGAGTGACAGATTATAGGGGTGTCAGGAAGTGGGTAAGAGAAGGATGAGAATACTGATGTGAGTGGAATGGATGGAGAGAGGAGCATGACATAGAGGATGCAAGTTAGGGAGATAAGAGATGACTACTGACTTTACATTTAAATTCCTGGAGGTTGCAGCTGTCGAGGAAGCAAGGAAACGGCAGGAAGTTCCACAGGCGGGAAGTGCGAAAAAAGAAACTTATAGAGATGAATTTACGTTTACATTTTATTGGTTTCACAGTAAATGGGTGGGACCTAGTTGCTAATTTTGTGACTCAAGTAAATTCATATATAGGAGGCACCAGTGAGCTAAGTTCATCGGAGCAGAAGCCGTGAAAGTATTTGTAGAAGAAACACAGGGAAGCCACATTGCGCCGGTGAGAAATTGACTGTATCTGAGATGCCAAGTCGAGATCGATCACATTGCAGGTTCTCCGTTGTATTTTGACAAGGTGTATAGCAGAAGCACCCGGCCAGATATGGCAGTAGTATTCAATGCACGGGCGGATGGTAGATTTATATCTGTGCAGGATGGTTTCAGATAGGAAAAACTTCCTAGCCCTACACAGGGAACCGACATTTTTAGAAGCGGATTTAGCTATGGATTCTATATAGTCATTTCAATTGAGGTCTGTTGTGAGAGTTAACCCGAGTAGGCGCAGTGTTTTGCTTTCAGGGAGACTAGCCTGATCCATACTAATTGGGTGGGGGCACGAGCGATTGTCTGTGATGGTTAATAGATAGCACCTTCATTTTTACTGTTCGATCCAGGTACACAAGTTTTCTCGGATCTACTCCTAGTGCTTTTAATATGCCCTGGGGGTCTTAAATTATACAAGATCTTTTACTACATTAAGTCAAGTGTATGTCTCTGACAGAAAAAAATAAGAAGAAAATATTAAGAGGAATGGAAAGTTAATAAAAAGATTAAAAAGAAATTAATAAATAAAAGAAAAAATAAAAATAAAATTTCCAAATAATAACTAGAAAGAGCAGTCAAAGACTACAAACCTCCGCCAAGGCAATACCTACAATCATATTAGTGAGTAGCAAGAGATGATTATTAAAATGAGAAAGATTAACTGAAATGAACTTGACCCTAACCAAGAGTGAAAATGAAAAAAAAGAACTCTACCTCTCTCAAAATTAAACGCACACTTAGAATGAAACAAAATTTAAGATAATCTTCTTCTTCTTCTTCTTCTTCTTCTTCTATGTGCCCTGTCCCTTCAGGACGTAGGCGATCATGGCTCTCCACATCTCCCTATCCGTTGTGGCTCTTAGTATGTTTGAGCCTGTTGCTCCTGGCAACCCCCGTTCCGTCATCCACCTGATCAGACCCTGCAAATATGTTATCCGCTGCCTTCCGCTGTCTCTCCTTCCTTCTATCTGTCCAGTCAGTATCAGGTTCTCCAGGCTCTCCTTCCTCATTGCATGTCCCAGGAACTTCAGTTGTCTCTTCCTGATGCTCAGCATCAATTTCCTTTTGGTTGCCATTCTTTCTAACACCTCGTCGTTGCTTGTATGCTCAGTCCACGATATCCGTAGCATCCTTCTGTAGAACCACATTTCGGCCGCTTCCAGTTTTGTCCTCATTTTCGATGATATTGTCCAGCATTCACAGCCGTATTGAAGAACTGACATCACGTAGCAGTCTAGAACTCTTTTCTTCGTTTCTATTGAGATTTTCCTGTGTGCTAGTATTTTGCTCATCTTCTGGAACGCGTCCTTTGCCATGCCAATTCGCCTTCGGATCTCCGTGTCGCACTTTCCATCTCCTGTTAGAACACTTCCTAGGTACTTAAATTCTTGTACTTGTTTGATTCTGTTATTCTCCACCTGTATTTGGCATTTTGGATTGTATCTTTTGCTGATGACCATGCACTCAGTTTTCTTAAAGTTTATTTGTAGTCCCTTCTTGTCACTCTCCACTGCTACTTTCTGTATGAGGTCTTGTAGTTTCCTTTCCGTGTCCGCAATCAGCACTGTATCGTCCGCATATCTTATGTTGTTCAGGTTGTGGCCTCCAATAACAAATCCTGGCGTGTCATCTAGGGTCCTCAAAATATTCTCGCTGTATAGGTTGAACAAATCCGGTGAAAAGACACATCCTTGTCTTACGCCTTTTTCTATCTTTGTGTATCTACTGAGGTCGTTAACCTGTCCGTATGCAGGCCGTTTGCTGCCAGTAGAGATTCTTGATTATTCTTATGTCTTTGCCGAAAATGTCGAGATTGTCCAGCATCTCCATCAATTCTTTTAGGATGCTCTCTGAAAGGGCATTGCAAATGAAGAAAGACACAAAGATAATCTAGGGGACGTAATTCAGTTTTTGGCATTTGAGAGACAAACATTAAATTTTATTAATAAAACCGGAAAAATAACCCTGAAACTTTATCTCATACCGAATCGAACCCAAAGTCTAATCACTTCGTGTTAGTCATAAGGTTAATTATCCCTGAAAGTTACATCCAAATCCATCCTGCAGATCTTGAGATACCTTGACAGTTAGACGAACAAAAAAACAGACAGACAAACGCGATCGAATACAATACTTATAATAGTACTACTGATGCTAAAAGATTTATGATTCTCATGGTTTTTCTCCATTACTGATTGGAATAGGTAACAGTTAACATATACGATTTTGTCTTAGTGAATAAAGATGGGCTTCCGTAAATATCCTGTTCAGAATCACGGATTTGATTAAGAATTTCCAGAGATTAACAATTTGGGTATGTCTTCTAGAGACTAAAACACCGATCACTGAACTCAGGTAGCGGTAATTACTTAGATGGATGACCACTTGAAAATACCAGGTGCTGTAAGCTTGTATGTGCGGATGGTGTAACTGATGATCGGTCGGAATTTTTAATCGGAAAGCCGAGTTTCAATTCCTGTTCAGTTCGTTGTATCAACATTAATGTAAATATCCTTGAGAAGAAGCAGTTGAAGTTTCTGGGACAGGGTGGACAGGGTGAATAGTAGACAGAGGAAAACAGCATTTGACATATTGATGGGCTTGAGCAAATAGATGGTAGATCAGGGTTTGGAATAAAAGAAACTTATTAAGAGCTACATGGAAAAGAAAGATGTGGAGGACCATAATAGTCTACGTCCTGAAGGGACACGGCACATAAAAGAAGGAAGAAATATCTTTTCTTTTTAATCATTTCGCCCCAAGCAAGGCAGTTTTACTGCCATTGGTGCGCAGAAGGTTACATAGGAAGAAAGTGATGAGAAAGAGGGACAGGTTATGGCGGGTGTCAGGAAGTGGGTAAGAGAAGGATGAGAATACAGGTGTGATGGGAGTGAAGTAGACGGAGAAAAGAGCATGGGAGAAAATATGCGAGTCAGTGAGATAGGAGATGACTATTGATCTTGCATTTAAATTCTTGGATATTGTAGCTGTCGGGGAAGCAAGTGGTAAAAGTATGAATCTACTTTTCTTCTCAGCTATGGGTTAATTAGTAATATTTGTATAAGTAAACTATTATTATATCCAAGAAAATCTTAAAATATGAAAATATTTTCGGGTCTTAAACAACCTGCAAAAGGTTGATAAACCATAAAAAACGAATCAGTCTAGAGGTTGACTAATTGTGCATTTCTGTTAATGAACGGGAGTAGTGGAGAGCTATCATAGCAGGAAGTACAATCTTGCTTTTTTTTAATTGCTGGGTGAGATAACCAAGACAATGTGGTTGTAATACATAGATACTTGCGGACAACATAAATCGGGGACTGACTTAACTGGTCTTAGTTACCCGAACAAGGTATTTCTAACTGAACGCAACCTGCGAGGTAATGCTTTGCTTTTAGCAAGTCCTTTCACAATATCGCTCATATTTGACTGTGATGGATGTGCCTCATATACCCTTATCAGATTGAGTGTCGTAATAAGTGTATAGGGCTTTGTATTCCAGTGTCATTCTTCTTCCTCTCTCAGACAGCAACAACAACAACAATAATAATAATAATCCTCCCTATTATAATAAAGACCATTGCATATATATATATATATATATATATATATATATAATAACTAAATAGACTCTGTAAGTATGTAGGCCGTAAATTTATACTAAAATAAACCTTCAAAAAAACCACTAACAAACAGAACCTAATTCCGTTACAATCCGGTGCACTAAGGCGTCGGATAAATGGGGAGAAAAAAAAGAAATCCGCGGAACAAGAACAAAACATTCAATACTCCGCAGCAAAGAAAAAACCCCAAACGGAACCAACCACAAGAAAAAGTGCTCGATACAAAGTACAAAAGAAGATATACAAAAGTAGAGCAAAGACACACAAAAATCTAAAGTGAGCCAAAACCTACCGCGGTTTCACACTACGGATCGTCAGGGCAACCCTGACGATCCGTAGTGTGAAACCGCGGTAGGTTTTGGCTCACTTTAGATTTTTGTGTATATATATATATATATATATATATATTCTTCATTTGTAAACGAGTTATTGCACATACGTGAGCATTCAAAATATCTCCGTTACGTGAGCGTTCTTAAGAAAACAATAAAATCAGTTATTACAAATAGACTGAAGACACCACATGGTAAAAACATAAGTCGTGAAATGATTTGTTTACAAATAAAAAATATTCAAAAGCTTTACAATATAATTGTATTTAGCACTTTTTAATACAACTGTGTACTGGTCTAATTTTATTATGACCAAAAACTAAGTAATTTAATAACCAATATATATATATATATATATATATATATATATATATATATATATATTGGTTAGTTAAATACTATGGGCGAGTATAAAGACAATATACACGCTAAAAAGTTTGCTTTCTTCTACAGAACGCCCATAGCCCAGAGGTAGAATCGCCGACTGACGCCAATACGGTCGGGTTACAATCCTGGGTTAAAAGCAATCGGAGTCTAACCGTACTGATGAGCTGTGATAAAGCGAAATAGATCTGTCTGCGGATGACTATATATATATATTAAAAATTTTATTTTAGAACATGTACAATCTATAATCTACTACGAAACTCTACATTTTGTGTCGACATTGAAAGTAAAATATCTCATCAGGTAGTTAGTAATGATAGTAATAAACGTTATTTTTTAATAACAAATTCCTTTTTCATTTGTATATATATATATATATATATTGTTTAATTATTTAGTTTTTGATCATAAATGTGCACATTTATATTAAAAAGTGTTCAATATAATTATATTGTAGAACTATTGAAGATTTTCTATTTGTAAACGAGTTATTACGCTGCCTAGGTTTCTACCATGAGTGGTGTCTTCAGGCCATTTGCAATAACTGATTTTACAGGGTTTTTTTTTTGTTTTGTTTTTTAAAGAACGCTCACGTGACGGGTAATTTTTGAACGCGTAATTTTTAAAATTATAAGAAATTATAACGTTTTCATCCATGGTTGTATGAACCTAATAGGTATTTGTTAGTATGGTTACACTTAGTCATATTTTCTGTTATTTCATTCAAGAGTTCATTCTTATTTGGGAATAGCATATATATATATATAATTATTCAATTACTTAGTTTTTGGTCATAATTAATTGAGAAGAGCACACAGTTGTATTAAAACGTGCTGAATACAATTATATTATAAAACATTTGAATATATATCATTTGTAAACGAGTTAACTTGTTTCCAAATGAAATATATGTGTCCAGTAGCTTATTTCCTTTGTTCCATTTAATCGTTATTAAAAAAAAAATATTATGTACATTTTTGTAACTTTGTATAATATTTATGCATTACACCGTAATCTTTATTTTGTAAAAATTTCATTGCTAATCATGCTTTACTTCTTAAGTAATACACATATTTAGGTCTTTGTTGTTTCCGTTCATTTTATTATGGCCGATACTATATATATATATATATATATATATATATATATATATATATATATATATATATACCACCTGTCACGGTCATTGTTCATATATATATACATACCACCTGTTACATTCATTGTTCATAGAGAGTGAGAGAAAGTGGGACCATAGCGAGACAGCGTGTGCTCGCTTCATTAGAGAGACAACATCGAGGCTGCCAGTTATTAAACTTTATTACCAGTTATGAAAGCTCTTTAACAGTGCCTTATTATTATTATTATTATTATTATTATTATTATTATGCAATAATTATGTCGTCGAGTGGGGAAGAATATATATATATATATATATATATATATATATATATATATATATATATATTGTCATCCGCAGACAGATCTGTTTCGCTGTATCACAGCTCATCAGTATTGCTTTTTAACCCAGGATTGAAACCCGTCCGAATTGGCGTCAGTCGGCGATTCTACCTCTGGGCTTTGGGCGTTCGGTGGAAAAAGGCAGACAGTCAGTCAGTTAAATGCCATACGTGATAGACGCTTGGGCGATCATGTCTCTGTCGAGACATGACTGACTGGGCAGAAGATTACCCCGCAGTAGTTTGCCATTGCTTTCTGCGGTAGACTGGTTGCCGACCAAGGCTATAGAACCCAATCTGTCCTGTTATTTAACCCATAGCTGGAAGGAAGAGACGGATTAATATCTTTCTCAAGGGCATTTGCGCGTAAGCGTATATACTAGCACCATAACCCGGCGATGCCCGTGCAACTCAGATTATTTTTAATAGTAGGAGAAGATGTCACTTTTTTAAATATTTCTTTTGTTTTAAAATTATGGGGGAAAATGTTCACATGTTTTTGTTGACCAAATGAATTTTTAAAACGTCGGAATAAAAATTAAATATAACGGTTATTTTTTTTTAATAAAAAAATATTTTAGTCGCGTTTGGCACGTGGGATTTGATTTGGATCTTAGATGTTTTACGGAGCAAATGCAAACAATCGGCTTCATTGGCTAAAAAGTGCGAAAGGAAAAAATTGCTGAACTTCAACTCGAAAGTATGTGTTGACCTGGCTTCCCTGTATATATGTGTCCCTAGAAAGTTTGAATGGCGTACCTTAAAAAAAGTAGGCGTGCATAGGGAACAGTCTCACACAGACTCACAGATTGCCTTTTATATATATATATATATATATATATATATATATATATATATATACAAAAAAAAATAACCGGCATTAAGGAAGAGAATGAATAAGAAAATTGAAAGAGAATGAAATAAGATAGGAAAAATAAAGAAGACGAAAAATAGGCATAAAGAAAAAGGAAGCAAATGGGAGGTTTTTTTTTTTTTTAATCATATCACCCCAAGCAAGGCGGTAACGCCACTGATGTGCAGGGGAATACGTAAGAGTAAAAAGATTGGAAAAGCGAAAGCCGGAAACCACATCCTAAACAGGGAACAAGGGATGAGCCTCTTCACCTGTTCAATAGACGTGGGTGGAGTGTGAACCGGGCGATAGTTTAGTCTATCTACTCCAATTGAAAAAAAATAAATAAATAAAAAGATTGGAAAAGAGAAAGCCGTAAACTACATCCTAAACAGGGAACAAGGGATGAGCCTCTTCACCTGTTCAATAGACGTGGTTGGGGCGTGAACCGGGCGATAGTTTAGTCTATTTACTCCAATTGAAAAAAAAAAGTAAAAAGATTGGAAAAGAGAAGTCCGGGAACCACATTCTAAAAAAGGAAAAAGAAAAACGCTCGACTAGAAAGAAAGAAAGAAAGAAAGAAAGAAAGAAAGAAAGAAAGAAATACTCAAAGAAACTATGAAAATGAAAGAAAAAATTCAGGCAAAAGACAAAAATTATAAAGTAAAAAAAAATATTTAGTAAATAATAAAATAAATAAGTAATACCTAGAAAGAGCGCAAGAAAGAAAGTAAGAAAGAAAGCAAGAAAGAAAGAGAGAAAGAAAGAGTGAAAGAAAGAACGAAAGAAAGAAAGAGAGAAAGAAAGAGAGAAGTGATTAAAAGGGCGATGAAAAGAAAAAATCAACCCCCCCAAATAAAATGTATAAATTTTTTTAAAAAAATCAAGTAAATGAAATAAATAAAAACTAGAAATAAATAAATAAAAAAAAGCTAGAAATAAATAAATAAATAAAAACTAGAAAGAAAGAAACAAAGAAACAAAGAAACAAAGAAAGAAACAAAGAAAGAAAGATCGTAAAAAAGAAAGAATGGAAGAACGAACGCGTAACGATCGTTGTTAGCCTTTTAGCCTAATGAACACACGCTTAACCTGTTGGGCTTTCAGTCTCAATGAAGTGGTTTGTGGAATTGGCTATTGTTGTCGGCCATGTTGAATGATCAATCATTGAAATGGAGCACAGACAACACAGCTTTTAATAAAGCCGACAATGCGTCGTTGTAATGTTTATTTTATGTTCTTATTTATTTATTCATCGCATTTAGACAAAAAACAAACGCAACGTAAATATTTACATCCCGCGTAAGTCGACTTAAGCATGTAATTATATAAATACTATTCACGTTCGAGTAGATAGTCGTTTACACTTCCATGAAAATTCACTGCTAATCTAACCACACACACACACACACACACACACACACACACACACACACACACACACACACACACACAAAATATTCAAAGTAAAATTTTATATTCAGTTAAAATAAATATAAAATTAATTCCTCGATTCAATCAGTCAGTTAAATGCCATACGGGATACACGCTTGCGAGATCATCTCTCGAAATAGACATGACTGAGTGGGCCATTATTTTCTGCGATAGATTATTATAATGGCATTATTTTGCCATTATTTTCTGCGGTAGAATGGTTGTCAACCAAGGTTATACAATCCAATCTGTCCCACTATTTAACCCATAGATGGAGGGAAGAGATGGATTAATACTTTTCCTGAAGGTTTTTGCGCGTAATTTGACCTAAATTCGAACTCGGCTCTCCGATTTCTTGCTCCGAGTCGATATCAACTGCACCACAACGCACATCTCTGATTAGAAATTGTATAGCAGAAAACGCTTGGAGAAATAAAACAATCGTACTATTTTTTAGTAATTTATGTTCTGAAAAGAAAAAATATATAAAATCACTTGGAAAATTATATAAAAAATTAACCATAGCAATTTGTCTGTCATTTTTAACAGAACTTGCATAAAAGAGAGTTTGCTTCTTAAATTTACACTATATATATATATTTTCTAAACATATGCTATTAAATATAAGAGACAATGAATGTCTATTATGTTTAATCATGAGCTGTTCTAAACGTCGTATTTTTGCTTTAATTTCAGTTGAAAATAAAGACAAAAATTCTCCAACATTTGGATAATTATTTATTGATTTTCTTCTAAGCTTTCGGCTCACATGAGCCATCTTCAGAGAGGTTGTTTAGACTGAAATATTATGACATCCACCATCACCGACGATTTTATTTTGTGTTGACATAAAACTCCGCTTGGCAACGGCAATAGTTACCAAAAATAATAAACGCAGTTCTTAAGTTTGCGATGCGGTTTTATGACGTCACACCGCATGATAGCGCGAAATGACAACAAAACCATGTAGTCAAATGCAATGTAATATGTTATTTCCGGATTTAAAGTTTTATTGAGTGTTGGTTGTTTAGATTAGATGTACATGGCCTCCAATATCTGCAGGTTCCTCTTACTGTGTGTATGAGTAAGGATCACCGTATTGTTGACCAAAATCTGTCTGATATCTGATATTACCTACATGTTTATGTTTTTCAGTGAAATGTTGTTTAATAGTACTCTGATCAGAAAGATGACATGTAAGTCTACGGGAGAGCGTGGTTGTTATAAAACCAATATATGTACTAGGTTTTTTTATTAGTATCAGAGATGCAATCTCTGAATGGGCATGTAAATTGGTACACTACATTGGTTTTTTGTAGAGAATTTAGTTCAGTGCTTGTTGGGTTATTATAGACTATGAGGTCAATTGTTTTAAACGTTTTATAATATATAATGAGTTTCATTTGATTATTACTTTCCACTGGTTGAACATTTCTACGTATTATGTTTTTGAGAGTTTTTTCATCTTGTTTATAATTATTATAGTATAAGTTAATAGTGTTATGTTTATTTTGATGTAAACCATTATTAATAATATTATCATTATTTTTAGAGCTATTGTTAATTTTGTTGAGATACATTTTAATTTGTTGATCAATAACCGAGTTAGGAAATCCATTATTGCGTAGTGTTTGCTTAATGTTGTGTAATTCTTTATAAAATATAGAGTTGGAAGAAGATATCATTTGTGTGCGTTGAAAGAATTTTTTTATAACAGCTAACTTATATAGTTGGGGGCATTCACTATTATAATTAAGAAGACACGAATTTATGCTAGTTGGTTTCCTATATAGAGAAGTAGTAAATTTATGTGTGCTAGAATCAATGAATACATCAAGGAATGGGATTTTGTTATTAATATTAAGTTCTAATGTAAATTTGAGGACGGAGTGACTTTCAAATTTGTTTTTAAGATATGTAATTTGATCGATATTCTTAGCTAAAACAAAGATGTCATCTATGTATCTTACATATATAGTGGGTTTATTGTTGTCATTAATTATTTTATTTTCTAGATTTGCCATATAATAATTAGAAAAGAGGGGACCTAAAGGAGATCCCGTCGCAATACCATCTATTTGTGTATAAATATGACCTAAGGGATCGTGAAAGGGTACTTGTGTAGTGCATGCTAATCATACTTTTTTAATATAGTGGGTTTAATGTTGATTGATGGGAGAGTAGCATGATTGTATACATCACGGATACTGATGTCAATTGTTTCCCGGACAGGAACATTTGTGAATAATTTTTGGACATCCAAAGATGCAATTATTTGATTCTTAGGTTTTACGGAATGGAGAATCTGTAAAAATTTGTCCGTAGAATTAATACTATATTTACCAGGAAGATAGGGAGTAATTAGTTTGTTAAGTGTTTTGGAAAGGTTATATATTGGTGTGGGTATTTGAGAAATGATAGGTCGGAGGGGATGATCTTTTTTATGGATTTTTACATTTCCATAAACGTAGCTGGGCTGATAGTCACCTATAATCTTTTGAAGTTTATAGAATCCTATTTCAGCATTGTTTGCAGTAATAAGTTTATTAATATGTTTGTTTTTTTTAAGTTGGGTGGTGGTATTACTAGTTAATTTTTTAAATTTATTGTGATCGTCCAGAATGGCCTGTAATTTGGAGTGATACTCCTGTCTGTTTAAAATAACAAATATATTGGTTTTACCGGCACGTCTGATAACAATATTTTTGTTATTTTTGAGATGTGTGGCTGCTTTTATGAGAGGCGTATTTATAATATCATTAGGATTTTTATGGTAACTGTGTTCGATTGATTCAGCTTTGAGTAATTCTTTTAAGCCTACCTGTGTAGTAATATGGTTGTCTTGTTCGAGTTGAAGTATTTGTTTGGTATAAAGCTTCAATTTCTATTTGTTTAAACATTGAATTAGGTTTCTGTGCGACATGAAAATTTGGTCCGAGATTAAGGAATTCTATTTCATCTGGAGTGAGTTGGTAATCCGATAGGTTAATAAAGTTGTCATTGATGTTTGGTAATAGTATTTTTCCTTTATATAAATTGTTTAGCTTTTTTTGGATGACTTGTTTATGGGATTCATGTTCCTTTTGTGTCGTATTGTATAATAAATCCAATATTTTCTTGAATTTTTCACTTGTGGTAGAATATATATATATTATAGTCATCCGCAGACAAATCTGTTTCGCTGTATCATAGCTCATCAGTACGGCTTAGACTTCAATCGCTTCCTAATCCAGGATTGAAACCCGACCGAATCGGCGTCAGTCGGCGATTCTACCCCTAGGCCACGAGCGTCCAGTAGAAGAAAGCAGGCTTTTTAGTGCGTATAAATACGCCCAATAGCTAAAGTGCGCCAATTCATTGGCGAATGAGAGATGCGTAAATGCCGGAGTAGCTACTGTTTATAAAGTCCTCCCACTCTTCCAGAGTGCTCAATGAGGGTGTGAGAGCGTAAATATTATAGTCAATAATGGTATTAGAAAACGCTCAGCTATTGGGCATGTATAATGATAATATACACGCTAAAAAGTTTACTTTCTTCTACCGAGCGCCCGTAGCTTAGAGGTAGCATCACCGACTGACGTCAATTCGGTCGGGTTACAATCCTGGGTAAAAAGCAATCGGCTGTCTAACCGTACTGATGAACTGTGATACAGCAAAACAGAACTGTCTGCGGATGACTATATATATATATATATATATATATTCATCAACAGACAGCCCTGTTTTGCTGCATGACAGCTCATCAGTAGGAGTAGACTTCCGATTGCTTCTACCCGCGATTGAATCCTGCCCGATTTGACATCAATCGGAGATTCTCTAAGTTGTCGGCGCATGGTGGTGTAAAGCGGATTTTCGAGTGTTTTACAAATGTAAACAAACCCCAATATCTAAGAGTGTTCAAGTCGTTGCTGAAGAACGATGCGTAAATAGCGGTGAGTAACTACTGTTTTTAAAGTCTACCATTTCCCCAGAGTGCTCAATCGACAGGCGGGAGCGTAGTTATATATATATATATATATATATATATATATATATATATATATATAATTATGCAGGTTTACTTGAAAATGACAGACATATTATTATTTACATTTGTTTTAATCATGTCACCCCAAGCAAGGCATTCCACTGCCACTATAGCGCAGGGGGTTACACAGGGTGATAGACGAGTTAGGATGTACATAGGGGGAGAGTTGGGAGGATGGGAGGGTTAGTGTGTTAGGAGGTGTCTATTGACCTTACCTTTAAACTCCTGGAAGTTATAGCCGTCGGGGAAGCAAGAATGCAGAAGGGAATTCCATAGGCGGGAAGTGCAAGAAAAGAAGCTGTTGGAGTAGAAATTGTGGTTACATTTCATCGGTTTCACTGTAAAAGGGTGGAACCTAGTTGCCAATCTAGTATCTCGTGCAAACTCACAACCTAGGGGGCATCAGTGATTTAAGTTCATCAGAGCAAAAGCCATGAAAGTATTTATAGAAGAGGCACAGGGAAGCCACGTCACGCCGGTGGGAGAGTGACTGCAGGCGGTCAGCTAAGTCGGTATCAATCACGTTACAGATTATTTGCTGTATTTTGTCAAGAAGCCAGAGGAGAATAGTAGGGGCACTCGACCAGATGTGGCAACAGTATTCAAAACACGGGCGGATGGTAGATTTGTATGTTTTCTTATGTTTTTTTTTCTTTTCAGAATTGTCCGATGGTAGTATTTTATCGGGCGCTTTCGGCTATATTGTTCGCTATTATTTTGTTTAATTAGTAACTAAATATGTGGCAAGTTTATGTACATCGAGTCATGTGTATGTTTTGTTTCGAACACGGTAATCACACTGTTATCGTGTTCATAATTGATATTATTAAGTATAGGATTTCTCTTGTTTTAGTAACGCTTACATTATTTATAATCTACTTTGTGGATGATGTATGTATTTTCAACAAGTATGTCACGGAAAGATACTGGTAGATCTCCGTGTGTGTGTGTGTGTGTGTGTGTGTGTGTGTGTGTGTGTGTGTGTGTGTGTGTGTGTGTGTGTGTGAAACACGTTTTGATAATTAATAAAGACAAGTTCTGTTAATCATTTTTTTAAGGAAATCTTTCAAATTAAGAATAAGATTTTTTTCGGCGGTGGGGGGGGACATTTGTTAAAATGCATATTAACTCTTATATGACATTAGTTTTTTTTTCCCCCCGAGTATTTTCGATTTACAGCCTTTGAGCCTTTTTAACCTAGGCTTTGATTTTCAAAAAGTTATAGTTGATAAGTTAAAAAAGGCTCATAGGCTGTAATTCCAAGATAAAGTTATTATCAAGAGATACTCCAAGAGAGGCACATCTTCCATACCTTGGGTTACAGGGCACTAGGCCATAAATAACAATGCAAGCTCATGTAGAGAGTGGGAATAGCGTTATCCTGAAAAGGAGAGTCTTGATAGTCGGCAAACAGAAATTAAAACTGAATCTCACTCTTTGCGAAGAGATGATATGCCTCAAACGGCAGGGTCGCGAAATGCTAGTATTCACCCATGTCTTCCCATTGAGACGGGATGCGACACAAGGTCAGGCTTAACGTTGAGAACCCAAGCACGGACACTCAGACCAATAATCAAAATGTACCCAGTAACCAGCATACATGTGATCGGGCACAAAGTTTGACTATTTTATTCAGCTGTGTTGCCCGTAGACCGAACCCTGACTGAGTGGTTCCCTGTCCGGAAACAGAGACATACCATGCATCTTACCGGATCCCCTTGATCTCTCGGGCAATTTGCTTTTCCTTCACTCCAATAGAGAAAAGGCTAAATTAAGGGTAATAAAACATAAAAGACACACTGAAGCTATTAAAAAGCTTGTTTGATTAAGAGTTGTGGCAGGATTAATATATAATATATGAAATTTTAACTAAAGTCTTATATACTGCCGTTTTTCCGGATCTCGGCGAACAACGATGACGATTGTATTGAAATATAACGAGAAACAAGAACACGCATATATAAAAATATAAACTTATATTTTTATTCTTCGTCGGTGACGGTTGTGTGAAGTGGAGGGTAACCAGAGAGTATCACGCACATACGAAGGAGTCATCGGGAGACGTTGACCAGCGTGAGTGGTCTTCAATACTTCTCTCTTTGTGTTGTCTTTGCGCTCTCTTGGCGTTCTCATTTCGGCCAGAACAACCCCGAACTTATATAACCTGAAATTTCTACGCATTTTTGCCTTCTCGGGTTTCCGCTTAATTGTGTCATCTATGGCCAGCCACATCTGTCAATCATCTTTGACGTCTATTGCCTTTCAAACTGGCTGCCTTTGATATCAGACACAGTTTTGTCGGTTACTGTTGCGTTTTCTGCTTTTTATGTTGATCATACTTTTTATCGGTTACTGCTTTTGATGCCAATCATATTTTTATTACACAAAGAAATTATAAGAGGAAATGGGCGCATTATACTAAAAAAAGAAAGGTGCCCAGAACACCAATTAACATTTACTCAAGAGACAAGGACTGAAACTGGAAAATATCAGATTCATAGGGTAGTTTCAACTATAGGTGACACTTGTGCTGTTTTAGTAGAAGAAACTTTTAGAGTTTTAGAAAAAATTGATAGAATAGACTGTTTTAAGACTGTTCTTCTGGATAACAAAAATTCAAAAAATGGATGTAAGGCAGGCCTTGTCACTGATCTGCAGAAACGCCATTGAAAATTACATAAAACTGGCTGTTCGTTAGATAAGAATGAGCTATCATTCAGAGGTGTTTTTAAAAACGTTGGTGGCAAGCACGCCAGCCTGCAGCAAATCTCGGACCAGCTACGAGAGATGAGCATACAACAAATCTCGGGTCAAGTATTTAAGGTTCTTGAATATGGCGGTGAACCTTCAGAGATAGATTGCTCTCTGTGAAGTTCTGATTCGACACAATCATCGAAGACCTTGCTTTGCCCCATTGTGCACTGCAAGCTCAACTGAAATAACATTTTATATATATATATATATATATATATATATGGTCACGTAACCGAGTAGTTAGAAAGTTCTCGGGTTCGAGTCTCATCATGAACGATTTGTCAACAAGGTGTCTTCACGATGTTATTGGTCTGCCTGTGAAATTGGGTATGTGGAAATCATAAGTCATCGTGAACGAAGGTTAACATGCTGTTTCCTCCCCAGACACTGTAACTAAGGTCTGCTTAGCATGCATCACAACAAGGGATCTGAGGTCATTAAGCCAACACAAATATGCCCGAGTAGACGTCTGCAAAAGGAACTGATTAGCCGCCAATATATATATATATATATATATATATATAATGCATTAAAAAAAGAAGGATCATATTTTACTTATAAAACGGGATACAGGAAGTATCACAACATTTAAAATATAAGACTGAGTAGCAAATAAAAAAAATTTTTATTAACAACAGAAGTTAAAATATAAGGATGCTGAATAAAAATTAATAATCCTCAGATATGAAATGGTTTCTCTGAAGAGAGTCAATTTATGTTTTAATTCTTTTTTTTCTTGTTTTTCTTGTTTTTTTTTTTGTTTTTTTTGTTTATTTTTGTTATTTTTGTTGTTCCCCCAACTTATCGTTACATTTTATCTTTGGTCGCTAACAACATTTTTCTTATTAGCTACTTAGTCTTATATTACCGACGACTTTTGTTTTGAAGAATGGTCGGTCGAAAACGCCAAGAAACATTGTGATACTTCTGTATCCCGTTTTATTAGTAAAATACGATCCATCTTTTTTTAATGCACTATATATATATTGGCTGGCCCGATTACTAAGGGCGGCTAATCAGTTCCTTATTACAGACGCCTGCACACCGGAAGTGGCATCGCACGTGGAATGAGAATAATATATCCAAGTGATCAAAATAAAGGTTTCGGTTTGAAATTCCTCGCAATAAACATAGCAATATAGATGAGGACGGTAGTCAAACAATGTAAATACTACCTCATTTTAGAAATATAGACATATAATGTACATTTCTAAATTATTCTTGGATTCTATTTTTTAATCCAACATATTTCTATTACTTCGAACGTTGTTTTTGTGGTTATTCGTTTTTAAGTAGACGTCTCCTTTATTTTAAACTGTGTCTTATTTCGTCAACCAGCCAACGAAGTCTCCATAAAAGCAATACACTGCGCCTCTTTGACTTTACCCTATCTTCCGAACTCAAGTGGAATCATTACATTGAATCAATAGCTAAATCCCTGCTAGGAAGGTTGGATCACTGTGTCGGGTCTGGAAGTTTTTTCTGCCTGAATCCATCTTACACATATACAAATCAACCACTCGACCGGTCATGAAATACTGTTGTCATAATTGGTCAGGCGCCCCTGCTGTTAATCTCAGTGTTCTCGACAGGCTCCAAAGAAGAATTTGTAATGTGATTGGTCCCGACCTGGCAGCTCGACTCAGCCACTTTCTCACCGGCGGTATGTGGCTTCCCTCTGTTTTTTCATGGTTTCTGCTCTGATGAACTTATGTCGCTGGTGCCCTCTCCACAATAATTTATTAGGGCAACTAGACTGGCAACAAAACCCCATCCATTTACAGTTAGATCCACCAAATGCAAGCGACAATTCTACTCCACCATCTTCTTTTCTCGCACTTACCGCCGGTCAAACTCCCTTCCATATATTTGCTTATCTGACGGCTACAATCTACAGGAATTTAAATGCAATGTCAATTCCCATCTCTCATCCACTTGACTCCAGCTCTTTCTACATCATCCGGTATATCTTGTTCTTTTTCTGTCTTTCTACTTTTGCAATAGTTTTTACTCCTGTGTTCACATCCTTATCTTGCCCTTTCTCTTTCACCTCCTGTAGCTGATTCGTTTTTCTCTTCACTTTCCTCCTTCCTAAAACTTTAACTCTCTTATGTAGCCCCCTGGACATCAGTGGCGGTACCGCCTTGCTTGCGATGAAATGATTAAAATTTTTTTAAAAAAATATTCCGGTGGTGGTTAGATGAAAATAAGCCGGAGGACTGCAAATGAAATATGTATTGTTTAAAATAAATAGAGCATAAACTCAAATACGTCTCCTCATTACAAATAGCATTAGAAATAATAAAAATACACACAATAAAAAAAAAAAAATACAAGTTTGATTTGCAACCAATGAATATTGAATTTATTTTATACGGTTATACCGCATCGTTCAGGTTTTTGAATGTCACGTCTTTTCGCGTCACTGGGTCTCATGTTAGTTTATTTATTTATTTATTTTTAATCTAACATGATATCTAACGATCTGTGAAGAAGCATCAGGCAAAAAACGCCACAATGTATAGAAAATGATAATTCATATTTGACAATGGCTGATGAATACCGAAATTGGGTCGGGGTCATTGGGTTATTTACATTCAAATTCACACCATATTTACCTAATAGATAGGGTTTATAAAGATAGCCAGATGAGAAAAATGAAATACTGAGAAGCAACCGGCCCCGAAAACAGATGCCTGAGGTTGCACCACCACGTTATCTCTCAGTGAGGCTCAGTTGTGTCTTTGTCCAAGGGCAAATAGACAACTGAGAAAAATGAAATACAGAGAAGCAGCCGGTCCCGGAAACAGATGCCTGAGGTTGCACCACTACGTTATCTCTCAGTGAGGCTCAGTTGTGTCTTTGTCCGAGGGCAGATAGACAACTGAGAAAAATGAAATACTGAGAAGCAACCGGCTCCGGAAACAGATGCCTGAGGTTGCACCACCACGTTATCTCTCAGTGAGGCTCAGTTATCTCTTTGTCCGAGGGCAGATAGACAGCTGAGAAAAATGAAATTCTGAGAAGCAACCGGCCCCGAAAAAAGATGCCTGAGGTGCACCACCACGTTATCTCTCAATGCGTCTCAGTTGTGTCTTTGTCCGAGGGCAGATAGACAACTGAGAAAAATGAAATACTGAGAAGCAACCGGCCCCGGAAACAAATGTTTGAGGTGCACCACCACGTTATCTCTCAGTGAGGCTCAGTTGTGTCTTTGTCCGAGGGCAGATAGACAACTGAGAAAAATGAAATACTGAGAAGCAACCGGTCCCGGAAACAGATGCCTGAGGTGCACCAGAACGTCGCACTAGAGGAGTGTATCAGTGGTCGCTACCGAGACCAGCACAATCTTCGGTTGCGAATCTGGGCAATTTTGGGCCCTGACCTATGCATACACGCTTGGGTTGCCTAACATAAAATGTTTAAACTCACCTCTCAGTGGGAAGGCGAGATGAAAATCCAATTTAATTCTATTCGTTAACCAGAAACCATTTTCAAAGCAACAGAAAACTAAACAAAATAAAACTTATAGAAATTTCGTTTATTTCCCACTAAACTTATATTAAAAAATTATGCACACACATACACTCGCGCGCGCGTACATGTATATTTTCTGCTGACTCGGCTTCGGTCAATTTCTCATCGCTGTGTCAAATCGCTGAGTATTTTCTACAAATACTTTCATGATAAGTGTTCAGATGAGCTCTGGTACTTAGACTCTTTAATTTTAAGCACAGTACGAAACTGGATGTGAATTTTGGTGCAGTGGATATCGGCTTGGAGCGAGAAATCGGATTTCGAATCCAGTTGAATTTGTTACATTCGCTTAGAAAGGTATTAATCCGTATCTTCCTTCCAGCTATGGGTCAAATAGAAGGAGAGATTGGGTTCTATAGTCTAGAAAATCTTCTGCTAAGTCAGTCATGTCTCTTTCGAGACATGATCGACTAAGCGTGTATCACGTATGGCACTTAATTGACCGACAAGACTGGCCTCGAGATCTCATAAATTTAGATTTGATTTAGCTAAATATAGCCGTAAGTTCTATGCTAACAGTTTCTTTTCTCTCACTTCTCACCGTGGAACTCCCTTCCTGCTCTATGCATTCCAGCTTACTGTATTCTTCAAAAATTCAAATCCAATGTTACTGTCCTGATTACTCTTTCCTCCTCCCACTCATTATTAATGTTTTTTTTGTTGTTGTTTTTTTTTTCTAATTCTTCAACGTCGTGTAATCCCTCATGTCTTAGTGGCCTTATTAACTTGAATCTAGTGATACCGATATATATATATATATATCACAAATGATGGTGCAAATGTGTTTCTTATATGTAGATCTAATCGGCCGGTTAATGAAATTTGAGAAATAAAAAGCCAACAAATTGATACAATATTAGACGTGTTAATTAATGTGCACAATTTTGTCATTTAAATGAGCAGAGTTATGCCGACTTCGTGAGGGCACCATTATGTTGGCCTCACAACTCAGGGCATTTTTTTCAAATATAATACCTTTGTATGTGAGTGGTTCTACATATGGTTAATTACTTTCAATTGCTTTTAGAGTCGGTATAACGAGCTTCTCTACATTAATCTTGTTAACGCTCTATATCGCGATATCAAGCATTTTACGACAAAACTCTTGCTTGACAATATTTCTTTTTATCAGTAATCCACTAACAAAAAACAGCAATTTTGTCAATCGCAATTCAAGGCAACATATATATATATATATATATATATATATATATATATATATATATATATGGAGTGATTTTTCGAAGTCTTCTTCTATGTGCCCTGTACCTTCAGGACGTAGGCGATTATGGTTCTCCACGTCTCCCCATCCCTTGTGGCTCCTAGTATGTTTTCTCCCGTTACTCCTGTCAACCCCCGTTCCGTCAACCACCTCATCAGGCCCTGCAAATATGTTATCCTCTGCCTTCCTCTGTCTCTCCTTTCCTTTTATCTGGCCAGTCAGTATCAGGTTTCTCCAGGCTCTCCTTCCTCATTGCGTGTCCCAGGAACTTCAGTTGTCTCTTCCTGATGCTCAGTATCAATTTCCTTTTTGTTGCCATTCTTTCCAACACCTCATTGTTGCTTGCATGTTCAGTCCACGATATCCACAGCATCCTTCTGTAGAACCACATTTCCGCTGCTTCCAGTTTTGTCCTCATTTTCGATTATAATGTCCAGCATTTACTGTCGTATTGAAGAACTGATATCACGTAGCAGTCCAGCACTCTTTTCTTTGTTTCCAGTGAGATTTGTGTGTTAGTATTTTGCTCAGCTTCTGGAACGCGTCCTTTGCCATGCCAATTCGCCTTCGGATCTCCGTGTCGCACTTTCCATCTCCAGTTAGGACACTTCCTAGGTATTTAAATGTTTGTACTTGTTTGATTCTGGTATTTCCCACATTTATTTGGCATTTTGGGTTGTGCCTTTTGCTGATGACCATGCACTCAGTTTTCTTAAAGTTTATTTGTAGTCCTTTTTTGTCACTCTCCACTGCTACCTTCTGTAGGAGGTCTTGTAGTTTTCTTTCCGTGTCCGCAATCAGCACTGTATCGTCTGCGTACCTTATGTTGTTCAAGTTGTGTCCTCCAACAACAAATACTGGCGTGTCATCTAGGGTCCTCAAGATATTCTCGCTGTACATGTTGAACAAATCCGGTGAAAAGACACTTCCTTGTCTTACGCCTCTTTCTATCTTTGTAAATCTACTGAAGTCGTTGCCTGTCCGTATGCAGGCCGTTTGCTGCTAGTAGAGATTCTTGATTACTCTTATGTCTTTGTCGAAAATATCGAGGCTGCCGAGCATCTCCATCAGTTCTTTGTATCGTATCTTGTCGAATGCCTTCGCATAGTCAATGAAATATTGGTACAAATCTTTCTTCATTTGTATTGCCTTTTCGGAAACCATCCTAATCATGAATATGGCGTTCCTTTTTCCTGCCCTATCTCTGGCCTGATTCTGCTTCTCGTTCTATTCATCGGGATTCTGACCATCAGTTTGGTAATGTGGCTCATTAAGCTGATAGTTCTGTGTACTTTAGCATTCGTTTGCACCTGGTTTTTTCGGCAGTGCTATAAATATCGACTTGCATAGGTCATCTGGTATTATTCCGCAGCTATAAATTTCGTTTATTATATCAGTAATTTTTTCTATGCCATATTCTTCTAAGGCTGTCAGCAGCTCTATCACTATGCCGTCTGGACCAGTTGCTTTGTTTCTGTTCATTTTGGCCATTGCAGCTGCCACTTCGGATTTTAGTATTTCCGGTCCATCCATCTCCTTGTGTATTCTTGGTTGTTTTCTCTTGTCGTAAAAAAGATCCTTTATATATTCTTCCCATCGCTGGTGTATTTTCTCTTTCTCTAATATGATTGTTCCGTTTTTGGATTTTAAGCATCCTGTAGAGGAGCAGGTTTTTTGTCCTGTCAGTTCTCTTTTATCTCTTTATGCATCTCTGCTTTGTTGGTCCTGCTCAGTCTCTCTAAAAGTTAAAAATGTAAATCTCACAAACCCATTTATGAGTCTAACATTCGTCCATGCATTGAATATTGCAGTTGACGTCTATGTATTTAGTGATACTAAATAAAACACAAATAACAATCTGCAATGTTATTATTACTGACCAGGCGTCTCGGATTTAGTTACTTTTACACCGCCATTTTTTGCCTTTTCAAAAAAATTGTAATTGTTCTGATGACATTTTTTTTATTTGGTACATTCAGTTTAAGAATTTAGAGTTTATTTTCACGCTCTTTTCGGTTGTGGAACTCTTTTATGGCTTTTTTCTTTGAACTTCAAAAATGTTAAATGTAATGTTAATCGTTATCTTTTGTTTTTTTATTTTTGTTATTTTATTTCCATCTCTCAAATAACTCTTATCGCAGTCGTAAGTTCTATGCTAACAATCTCTTTTCTCGTCCTTCTCACTTATAGATCTCTCTTCCGGCTTCTTGCTTTCCAACTGTGATCTTCCAAAATTTAAATGCAATGTCAATTGTTATCTTCTGTCTTCTTAATTCTTGTTCGTTTATTGTCCTCTCTCAACTAAGTCTCATCGTAACCGTAAGTTCCATGCGAACAGTTTCTTTTCTCGTCCTTCTCGCTTAAAGATCTCTCTCCCGGTTTCTTGCTTACCAACTGTGATTTTGAAAATTTAAATGCAATGTCAATCGTTATCTTCTGTCTTCTTCATTCTTGTTCTTTTATTGTCCACTCTCATCTAAGTCTCATCGTAAGCGTAAGTTCTATACTGACAGTTTCCTTTCCGGCTTTTCTCGTTTATAGATTTCTCTTCCGGTTTCTTGCTTGTCAACTGTGATCTTTAAAAATTTAAATGCAATGTCAATCGTTATCATCTGTCTTCTTAATTCTTGTTCTTTTATTGTCCACTCTCAACATGACCATACCTTCCAAGTTAACGTTTCTTTTCTAGTCCTTCTTGCTTATAGATCTCTCCTCTGGCTTCGTGCTTGCCAAATGTGATCTTCAAAAACTTAATCGTTATCTTCTGTCTTCTGTCTTCTTGTTCTTTATTGTTCTCTCCCAACTCTCATCGTAACCAAAAGTTCTATGCTAACAGTTTCTTTTCTCGCTTATGGAGTTCTCTTCAGGCTTCTTTGTTCTTACTTGCCCGTTTATTTTCTGTTCCCAGCTAAGCCTCACCGTCTCATTGTAATTGTAAGTTCTTTGATAACAGAAGTAAATGCAATTTCAATCAACATCCTATGTTTTTTCTGAAATCAGTTCTTTTATTGTCCTTTCTTCTCATTAAGTCTTCACATTATCTTTTCATTCTTAGTAACCGCTGGCGTTTTAGTGGTATTAATACTTTGCTTGGCATGAAATGATTAAAAAAAAACTTAACCTAGATATTTATCTGGCGAAGGTACTTAAGGTCAATTTCCATTCCACGAATTTTATGTTATATTTATAATCTGGAAGACACTCACTATCAAGTGTTTAAATTTCCACTCAAAACTATACCATACTAGCAGTATAGCCCGGCGTTGCTCGGGTGTAATGAAAGCTTTAAAACTAATCCATGGTCTGAGGACGTTGGCACGAAAGACTAAAAAACAATTATTGTTTCCAGTTAAAGCGAAACCGTAGACTGAAAGAAAAATGAATGGATGTAAGAAATTTTGATTACCTGGTATCGATATCAAATACATTTCTTTCGCTGTCAACTGAATTTTGAAGGCTAAATAAGTCCTCTGAGTAAATTGTATCATGGCTGAGACTAAGAACTACAATTATGCCTACTTAGAGCCGAACCCGAAGCAAAAACTAAAATAAAGGGGCTGAAAAATACAGACATACAGGCAGATAAACACACACACACACACACACACAAACACACACACACACACACACACAAACATCTTTCCTTTTAAATATATATATTATCGATTTTCTGCACTATTGTAAGAAGTGCAACCTTGAAACTTCTGAATATCGTATCTTATGTCTTTGTCTATGAGTGTATGAAATGTGTTTAAAATCGGACCACTCCTTCTGTAACCCGATTTTTTCGATTATCGATTTTCGATATTTATCGGGGGTACCTCGACACAAAACCTTGGTAAGTACACTCGCAAACACTTATAGTACAACTGTGTAAATTTTCAAGAAAATCGGTTCAGCCGTTACGGAGTCTATAGGTAACGGACACACACACACAGACACACACAGAGACAAAGTTCCATTTATAAATAAGTTTATATATTGAATATTATTAATCTTGGATGTGTGCCCGTCATTTATTTCTAACTATAAAATATCTCTTGCACCAAGACAATATATATATATATATATATATATATATATATATATATATATATATATATATATTGTCACGTACAATTGTTGTTTAAAATCTACATTTAGTTATGGTTAAAATAAATTCCAATTGGGGATTTGTTGCTCAAACCTTCTCAAAATAACGTTTACATAATAATGAATAATAAGGGTACTTGAACGTGGTGTAATGGTGAACTAGCTTATCTCGCAAGATAAATTACGACTGAATAGTAACTTCGTTCCTCACTGCGTGCCCCATACTTTCGGTCTTGTGTAGCATCAAAACGACGCTTAGAAAACCACCATAGTATTGTTAAAAAATAATATTGTATATTTTATGACAACCAAATTTATTTAAGGCTATTTTGTTGTTGTTGTTGTTGTTGTTATTCTTTAATGATAGTAAGAAGAGCAGTCAAAGATCGCAAACCTCCGCCAAAGCAATAACGACTTCATCTCAGCAATTAGCAAGAGATGATTATCAAAATGAGAAAAAATGAATTTAACTGCTCATAAGAGTGAAAATACAAAATAAAATGAAAAATATAAAGTGAAAGTAAAAAATTGGTTGCAAGAAATTTTTCGTTTTTATTTTTTTAATAATACAAAGTTGTATTTTGACTTATTATTTTGTGTATTTTGTTTTTTATATATGTATATTAGCTTTTAGATAATTAATATTAAATTTATATTACAAATAACAATATTTAGTGGATAAAATAGTGTGTTCACATATAATGACGTGAAGCGATTTCGTTAAGATAATTCAGTATTTGTCATATGAAAGGGACGAGAAAATATTACTAAAAACCGGAAAAATAGCCAAGAAACTTTATCTCATACTAGACTGAGGCCAAAACCTAATCAATTTGTACTAGTCATAAGGCCAATCATCCCGAAAAGTTTCACTCAGCGGGTTTTGAGTTATCTTAAACACGTGCAGACAGACAAACAAATAATGTAACAAACGCGAAAGAAAAATTACCTCCGTCTTAAGACAAGGGGTAGTAAAAAAAATTGAAAAAAAAAACAAAAAAAAAACGCGCACTTGTTTTCGAGTATCTCGGTCTGTTCAGCACAGTTGCAGTGTAAAAGATATTGCAAAACGGACCGACATAATGGAGCTTAATCGGTCAGTTAAATACCGGACGTGATACCCGCTTTTGGCGATCATGTCTCGAAAGAGAAATGACTGCCTGGGCAGAAAATTATTCTGTAGTAGGTTGCCGTTACTTACTGCGGTAGGCTGGTTGCAACGTTAACTGAGAAGGACTTGCCTTCACTATGTTTATTATATTTTTCAAGCACTCCGTTCTAATTATGTATCCTAGAAATTTCAACTGCTTCTTCCTGATGTTAAGTATAAGTTTCTTTTTGTTTCTATTTTTGTCTTCAACCCTGTTTTTGCTCAAATGTTCTGGACATGATATCCTCAGCATCCTTCGGTAGAACACAATTTTTGAGGATATTTTACATCATTCGCTGCCTTAAAAGAAGACAGCACATAACAATTTTTCTTTGTTTCCGCTGTCTTAATACCCTGAGTAACTTTTGGAATGCATCTTCGGCCATCTCAGTAAGTTTTCAGACACCAACGCGTGTATCACGTATGGCACTTAACTGACTGAATGAGAAAGAAGGATTTGGGGAATCTAATACTCACGAGACGGATAGAGGGAAAGAGAGGCGGGGGATAGTACTTGATAGGCTTGAGCAAGTGGATAACAGAGCAGGGTTTAGGAAAGATCTTTTTCTCTGAGCCATGTTCTTTCAGGACGTAGGCGATTATGGCTCCCCATCTCTAGTGGTTCTTAGCATATTTTCTTCATTACACCATCCAACCACCTCTCTGCCATCCACCTGCTCAGGTCCGTCAAGTATGTTACCTGCTGCTTTCCTCTATCTCGCTTTCCCTCTATCTGGCCTGTCAGTGTCAGATTCTCCAAGCCCTCATTCCTCATTACATGTCCCAGGAACTTTAGCTGTCTTTTCCTGATGCTCAGTATTAATTTCCTTTTCGTTTTCATCCTTTCCAAAACATCATCATTGGACAGTGCTCGATTCTTGATATCCGCAGCATCCTTCTGTAGAACCACTTAAGGACACGGCACATAAAGAAGAAGAAGAACAAGAACAAGAAGAAGAAGCCCAATCCCTTGTTCACGATGACTTGTACATTTGTAATAGCACAACCACCAACGGCTTCAGTAACAATTTCGTCTAACTAATTTCCATCACTTCCAGGCACTTTCCAACATTGCCGAACTGAATTTAAGCGCAGTACCTGGGAAGTGTTCTAACAGAGGATAAAAAATGAGACACTGGTGTCTGAAAACTTACTGAGATGGCCGAAGATGCATTCCAAAAGTTACTCAGGGACAGCGGAAACAAAGAAAAATTGTTATTTGCTGTCTTCTTTTAAGGTAGCGAATGATGTAAAATGTCCCCAGAAATAAAAAAAATAGACTTGCAGCAACAAAAATTGAGTTCTACAGAAGGATGCTGAGAATACCATGTGCCGAACATTTGAGCAAAAACGGGGTTGAGGAAAAAATAGAAACAAAAAGAAACTTATACTTAACATCAGGAAGAAGCAGTTGAAATTTCTGGGATACATAATTTGAAAAAAATGCTTGAAAAATCTAATACTCATAGTGAAGTCAACTCCTTCTCAGTTAACGTTGCTCTTCGACGCAAGTGCACAAAATATTGTCCATCACAATTTACACAGATTTGAGAAACATTTTTGCATAACATAAGTCTCTTTGTTTTATTAATTTCTTTAAAAGCATCTCTTATGTAATTTTTCAAATCCCTAAACACTTAATGCTTTTAGACTATAAACTTTGTCCATGAGGAGTCCCCAAAAAGAAGAAATTCTCTGGGGTCAAGGCAGGTGAGCGAGTTGGCCAAACAATTAGATCTCTTCAAGCAATCCATTTCTCAGGAAATGCTTCATCAAGATACTTACGGACTGCTCTTGAACAATAAAATATAATGAACGCCATTGGAATAATGAAACTGATTTTTACCTTTTACTATTTTTTTAAAACGCTAGCGTAACAGTTTTTTGAACGCTCACGCAACGAGGAATTTTTGAAGGCTCAATTTTGAAAATTAGAAGAAATTATGACGTTTTAATCCATTGTTGTATGAGCCTAATAGGCATATTTTTAGTATGGTTACACTTAGTCACAGTTTCTGTTCTTTCATTCAATAATTCATTTTTGTTTGGGAATAGCATAATCACTAACTTTTCTTCCTGGCACAGTCTACAAATTTTGCCTCCGTTGTAAGGCTTGGCAGTTTTCACTATACTCCCCGTTATATCTGGGTGTTTTCCATATTTCAATTTCAATTTTCACACGTGGCTAGCCAATTTTGTACATTTTTTAAAGTTTTCTATTTTTAAGATGTAACCGTAAATTCTACTCCAACAGCTTCTTTTCTCGCGCTTCCCGCCTGTGGAACTCCCTTCCACAAGTCTGCTTTCCCGCCAGCAACAATCTCCAGGTGTTTAAATGTAGGGTCAATAGTCACCTCCTATCACACTAACTCCCAATTATTCTCAGAACACTCGCATCTACCCAACACTCATTCTCGGTATCCTTACCCGCCTATCACCCACCCTGTGACATTTCCTATATTTAATCATCCTTTCTCCACTCTATGTATCCCCCTGCGCAGTAGTGGCAGTGACATGCCTTGCTCGGAGTGAAACGCTTATAAAAAAAAAATTGTAGACTTGTGATTGAACCACCTGGTCTTAAAGGTGTTTTTGGTTGATTCCAAATATATGACTTAAATGGTCAAAACAAAAATATAACATTAATATTAATAACTCGTTTACAAATGAAGAATATGGAAAAATTCTACAATATAGTGGTATTGAACACTTTTTAATACAGATATGTACTGGCTTATTATGACCAAAACTTAAGTAATTAAACAATAAATCAGTCAATCAATCAATCAATCAATATATATATATATATATATATATATATATATATATATAAATTGTAATCATACTTTGTACTCATAGTCGTTTTTAACAATGGTTTACTAGTAGAAAGTCATTATAGGAAACGTGCTCGATATAGTGACAGAGCGTTAATAGAATTATTTAATCAGTCCTGCTATTCAAGCCTTTTATCGAGATCAGTCAGTTAAGGGCCATACGAAATCTAGCCAACTCAAATCTAAATTTATAAGATCTCGACGCCAGTCTAGTCAGTCAGTTAGGTGCTATACGTGATAAACGCTAAGGCGATCATGTCTCGAAAGAGACATAACTGACTGGGCAGAAGATTTTCCCGCAGTAGATTGCCATTACTTTTTGCTGCAGACTGGTTGCGAACCAATTCTATATATAACACAAACTGTCCTGCTTTTGCTAACTGGAAGGAGAAGAAACGAATTAATATCTTTCTCAAGAATATTTGCGTGTAAGTAAATGCAACGAATGCAACTTGAAATCGAACTCGGTTCTCTGATTTCTTGTCCCGAGCTGATATCCACCGAACCGCAACGCACACGCACATTTTATATTAAAAGAAAAAGCAGTTCATAAAGTGCTCGATATCGGAATAGGACGTTAATAGAATTAATGTGGAGAAGTTTGTCACTTCGTTGAGTAGTGTTATTTCAGTCATGCCAACTTTGATGTTTCGTGAAGTCATTGTTGTAATGATTTAACTTTTCAGGGTATTTTTTCTAAAATAACACTGCTCAGCTAAGTGACAAACGTTTCCATATTAAATCAAAGCTTATTTATAAATGGAACTTTGTGTGTGTGTCTGTGTGTGTGTGTCCGTTACCTATAGACTCTGAAACGGCTGAACCGATTTTCTTGAAAATTTACACAGTTGTACTATAAGCATCTGCGAGTGTTCTTACCAAGGTTTTGTGTCGAGGTACCCCCGATAAATATCGAAAATCGATAATCGAAAAAATCGGGTTACAGAAGGAGTGGTCCGATTTTAAACACATTTCATACACTCATAGACAAAGACATAAGAAACGATATTCAGAAGTTTCAAGGTTGCAGTTCTTACAATAGTGCAGAAAATTGATCATATATACCGAGTTTGATCAAAATAATTTTTTCAGCCCTTTTATTTTAGTTTTTCATTCGGGTTTAGCTCTAAGTAGGTATAATTATAGTTCTTAGTGTCAGCCATGATACCATTTACTCAGAGGACTTATTTAGCCTTCAAAATTCAGTTTACGACGAAAAAAACTTCTTTGATGTCGATACCAGGAAATCAAAATTTGATTTTCATCCATTCATTTTTCTTTCAGTCTACGGTTTCGCTTTAACTGGAAACAATAATTGGTTTTTAGTCTTTCGTGCCAACGTCCAAAGATTCTGAACTCCAGGTCCATAGATTAGTTTGAAAGCTTTCATTACACCCGATTAACGCCGGACTATACTGCTAGTCTCTATATATAAAAAGGCAAGATGTTTGTGTGTGTGTCTGTCTATCTGCCTGTTTGTCTGTATATACAAATCCACAATTTTGATCCAATTCTCATCAAACTTCACGCAAATATTCTTTAGGCCTTCGGTCATGGGCTACTTATTTTTTCCAATTTTCACCCGATACTGGAAATCGATACCCCGATATCCGATCAGGTCTGATCACGATCAGTATTTCAACCCTTATATCGTGGTTCTTGCTGCAGAATTTGCTCTAATTTGGTAAAATTATAGTTTTTAGTCTCAAACATTAGTAGATCTTCTCAGACGACTCATTTTCCCCGATATTAGAAATCAATATGACCCATTTTCTCCAATTTTACTCCCAGTGTGTACGATAAGTTTTCCTAGACTTACTTAGGTTAGTTTTTTTTTTTGATGAGTTATTTGACTCCGATATTAGAAATCGATACCCCGATATCGTATCGGGTCTGATCAAAATCAGGTCTTCAACCTTTTTATTTTGGATTTTGATTCGGGTTTTGCTCTAAGTAGTTATAATTGTAGTTCTTAATCTCAGCCATCTAAGGTTTCGCTTTGACTGGAAAAAACTATTGAGTTCTAGGACCACGGATTAGTTTTAAAACTTTCATTACACCCAAGCAACGCCGGACTTCTAGTTATATATATAATTAGTGAGAGAGAAATTTATTTGCTTGAACATTATTTTTAAAGGACAAAAACAGAGTATCCAATCAAATACGAGTGGATAATCTGTTTCTCAATAATTAATTAGTACATTATATATATACATATATATATATATCCATCAGCCGGGATCGAAACTCGAACGATTTAGTGTCACTCGGAGTCCGTACCCCGTAAGCCATAGGCGCATGGAATGAGAGAGGGGAAATTTTAACGTGTTATATATATAAGCGGTATATACACACGCCGGTCACCGGAAGAACTCAATTCATTGCTAGAGAGTAACTCGTAAATCGCAGAAGTGGTAACTGTTTTTATAACTGTCTTCTCCAGAGAGCACAATCTTAATGAGAGCATAGTATATTTGCCATCCACATACAACCGATCATCACTGTGGCTAGACATCTACTTGCTTCTGGCTGGGATCGAAACTCGACCGATTTAGTGTCAGTTGGAGGATTTACTCCCTATATTATAGGCGCATAAAATGGAAGAAGGGAAATTTTAGCGTGTTATATATAAGCGGTGTATACATACGCCAGTTACCTGAAGAACTCAATTCATTGCTGAAGAGTAAAATGTAATTTTTTTATAAACATATCGCTCCAAGCAAGGCATTTTATTGCCACTGTTCTGCAGGGGGTTACATAGGAAGAAAGTTATGAGAAAGAGTGACTGGTTATAGAGGGTGCCAGGAAGTGGGTAAGAGAAGGATGGTAACAATGATGAGAGTGGAGGAGACGAAGAAAAAAGCATGAGAGAGAGAATGCAAGTTAGTGAGATAGGAAAAAACTATTGACTTTACATTTAAATTCTTGGAGATTATAGCTGTAGGGAAAGCAAGTAAATGGAAGGAAATTCCGCAGGCGGGAAGTGCGAGAAAAGAAGCTACTGGAGTAGAATTACGTTTACAATTTATTGGTTTCACAGTAAAAGGGTGGGACCTAGTTGCTAATCTTGTGGCTCGAGTAAATTTATGTATAGTGGGCACCAGTGAGCTAAGTTCATCGTAGCAGAAGTCGTGAAAGTATTTGTAGAAGAGACACAGGGAAGCCACATTGCACCGGTGAGAAAGTGACTGTATCTGAGCTGCCAAGTCGGGATCTATCACATTACAGATTCTCCGTTGGATTTTGTCAAGGACACCTAGGTGGATAGCAGGAGCACCCGACCAGACATGGCAGCAGTATTCAATGCACGGGTAAATGGTAGATTTATATATGTGCAGGATTGTTTCAAGCGAAAAAAAAACTTTAATATAATATTATAAAAAAACTAATCTAAACCTATAAATGGATAAAAACTAATCTAAATCTATAAATGGAACTTTGTTTGTGTGTGTATGTGTCTGTGTCTGTGTCTGTGTATGTCCGTTACCTACAGACTCTGAAACAGCTGAACCAATTTTCTTGAAATTTTACACAGTTGTACTATAAGCGTTTGCGAGTGTTCTTAGCTAGGTTTTGTGTCGAGGGACCTCCGATAAATATCGAAAATCGATAATCGAAAAAATCGGGTTATAGAAGGAGTGGTCCAATTTTAATCAAATTTCATACACTCATAGACAAAGACATAAGAAACGATATTCAGAAGTTTCAAGGTTGCAGTTCTTAAAATAGTGCAGAAAATTTGATATCGATACCAGGAAATCAAAATTTGACTTACATTCATTCATTTTTCTTTCAGTCTACGGTTTCGCTTTAACTGGAAACAACTATTGCTTTTTAGTCTTTCGTGCCAACATCCAAAGAGTCTGAGCTCCAGGAACCATAGATTAGTTTTAAAGCTTTCATTACACTCGAGCAACACCGGGCTATACTGCTGATAATAAAATATAATGAAAACTAATCTTCGTTAGTCAAGATGAGTGATAGGACATCCCAAAGAAGACGACTACTACACACTCTCACTGAGTCAGAAGAGTAGTTTGATGGTACATGTCGACGAATAGAAATTACTAGTATTTAAAAAATATTTGGTGTAACAAAGGACCAAAAAGCAGGTTTAATTATTGCTTTAAAATGTGCATAAAATGAGCTTTATTCATGCGAAAGCTACAACAGTTACATTGTGGTTTACGATTGTTGAATAGCGAAATTCACCAGCGAAATTTATCAGCGATAAAACAATATGTTCCACTCTAATTAGTTTAATAGTGAGTTTTCTGTTTTTTGTTTTTTGTTTTGTTTTTAATCATCTTTCCCTGCAAGTCAGAAGCGTCACGAGTGTGCAGGGTGTTCAAGTGATAGAAAAGACTGGGTCAAAAAGTTTTAAAGAAAAGATAAAAGATGAACTAGATTCAAGATGATAAAAGATGGCATTTCATTTTTTGGAAGATTATAGCTCTCAGGGAAAGCAAGTAAACGGAAGGAAGTTCCACAGGCAGGTAGTGCGGGTAAAGAAACTATCAGTGTAGAAGAGGAGGTTACATTTAACTATGTAGATGCCAATCTAAAATCGACCCTTAAATTCATATGGCCGGACTGTTGTCCTCATCTTTGTTGCCATATTCACGAAGGTTTCCACCATTGTATGTTTCAGTCTTTTTTCTGGGTCTGTCTCTATTTCTGAGATATTTTAATTGTTTAGATTATTCACATTGCTCAGGACTGTTGTCCTCATCTTTGTTTGCCATATTCACGACATTATGGCCGTTGTAAGCTCCGGTCTTCTTCAGGATCAGTCTATATTTTTGAGATGGGATATTATAATTATTTACATTTTTCGGACCTTTATCCGCATCTTTGTTTCCATATTCACAACGTTTCAGCCGTTGTGCGTTCGGCCTTCCTCAGAATATCTCCAGATTTCTGAGATGAGATATTGTATATATTTACCTTATTTATATTGTTCGGATTGTTCTCCTCATCTTTGTTGCTATATTCACAATGTTTCAGCCATTGTATGCTCCGGTCTTCTTCAGGATCTGTCTATTTTTTTAAGATGAGGTATGATCTAATAATAGATATAATATACAGGAATGATATATTATACACGGATAACACTGTCGGAAATAAATCTTCAACAATGTCGTAATATTAGCTGTTTCCTTATAAAGAAACTTTCGGCATTTAGAAATTTAAAAAAGGTTTTTCTTTAAAGGGTTTTTCAAAAAAATATGTTTCTTAAGCTCAGTAAAGTTTTTCAAAAATAAACGTCTATAACATAGACACAAAGTTTCAATAAAAAAGTTTACCAGAAATGTTAAGAATCCAGCTTCAAATTAGAATATTTATCTACTGAGTGAAGTGAAATTTAAAATTACAAAAAAAAAATAAAAAATAAAAAATAAAAATCAAGGTAAAGTAGAAATTCTTCATTTTTCTTTTCAGTTAATTTTCTTAATCGGCCAACAACTAGATCAGCAGAGAAGGAGATTATAACCATTGTTTAAACGGGGTTGACAATACTGGTCTTAAACTGACATGCTGAAAATGGCTATTTCCCTTCTAATTGGAGTAGATAGACTAAACTATCGTTTTGTTCCCACTCCACCCACATCTATTGAACAGGTGTAGAGGCTCATCACTTGTTACTTATTTAGGATGTAGTTTCCGGCTTTCTCTTTTCCAACCTTTTGACTCTTTTCTTTTTTTTTCTTTTTTTTCCCTCAATTGGAGTAGATAGACTAAACTATCGCCCGGTTCACACTCCACCCACGTCTATTGAACAGGTGTAGAGGCACATTTCTTTTTCCCTGTTTAGGATGTGGCTTCCGGCTTTCCCTTTTCCAATCTTTTCACTCTTTTCTTTCATTTTTTTCCTCAATTGGAGTAGATATACTAAACTCTCGCCCGGTTCACACTCCACCCACGTCTATTGAGCAGGTGTAGAGGCTCATCCCTTGTTCCCAGTTTAGGATGTGGTTTCCGGCTTTCGCTTTTCCAATCTTTTCACTCTTTTCTTTCTTTTTTTCCTCAATTGGAGTAGACAGACTAAACTGTCACCCTGTTCACACTCCACCCACGTCTATTGAGCAGGTGTGAGGCTCATCCCTTGTTCCCTGTTTAGGATGTGGTTTCCGGCTTTCTCTTTTCCAGTCATTTCACTCTTGTCTTTCTTTTTTTTTTCCTCAATTGGAGTAGATAGACTAAACTATCGCCCGGTTCACACTCCACCCACGTCTATTGAACAGGTGTAGAGGCTCATCCCTTGTTCCCTGTTTAAGGATGTGGTTTCCGGCTTTCTCATTTCCAATCTTTTCACTCTTTTCTTTCATTTTTTTTCCTCAATTGGGGTAGATAGACTAAACTATCGCCCGGTTCACACTCCACCTACATCTATTGAACAGGTGTAGAGGCTCATCACTTTTCCCTGTTTAGGATGTGGTTTCCGGCTTTCTCTTTTCCAATCTTTTAACTCTTTTCTTTCTTTTTTTTCCTCAATGGGAGTAGATAGACTAAACTCTCGCCCGGTTCACACTCCATTTACGTCTATTGAACAATGTGTAGAGGCTCATCCCTTGTTCCCTGTTTAGGATGTGGTTTCCAGCTTTCTCTCTTCTAATCTTTTCACTCTTACGTAGCCCCCGGCACATCAGTGGCGTTACCGCCTTGATCGGGTGATATGATTAAAAAAAAAAATATATATATATATATGTATATATATATATATATATATATATATACTATAGTCATCCGTAGACAGGTCTGTTTCGCCGTATTACAGCTCATCAGTACGGCTTAGACTCCGGTCGATTTCTAACCCATGATTGAAACCCCACCGCACTGGCGTCAGTCGGCGATTCTACCCGTAGGCCACGAGCGTCCAGTAGAAGAAGGTTGGGTTTTTAGCTAGTTTAAACACGCCCAATAGCTAGAGTTCTCCAATTTCTTATCGAATGAGCGGTGCGTAAATGCCGGAGTCGCTACTGTTTACAAAGTCTACCACTCTCTCAGGGTGTGAGTGCGTAAATACTATATATATATATATATATATATATATATATATAAAGGAAAGCTAAACACGTCATTTAAATTGGTTATAAATTATAAATCATTTCAATAAGCTAAATTAGCTAATTCAGACCACACAATATTCATTCCAGTTGGTAGAAAAATAAGAAAAAGAAAAAAGAAAAAGGAAAAAAAAAAGGTCAGGACAGAGCCATTGGCGTCACATCAATTTGGGGTATTCAGACCAGTCGCGAAGATGTTGACCACCAAGTCATTAACCGTTTGCTTCTAATTCCATGGATACGTATGAATGCGTAACCCCACATATTAACCCACCCACGTACACTAACTTATATTCATATACACATATGCGCACACATCCCCATATCTACATACAAATGTGACTGTGTTTATGCTTATACATACTCATAGGTTTACACTTATTCATGCGCACATACGAATCTTGCGTTCGTATACTCACATATATACTTTAATTTCTGGGGTTGCACATACATACATATCCCTGGAATTAGAAGTAGGTGGTTAATGACTTGGTGGTCAACATCTTCGCGACTGGTCTGAATATCCCCAACTGATATGACGCCAATGCTTCTGTCGTGACTTTTTTCCTTTTTTTTCCTTTTTTTTCTTATTTTTCTCATTTTTCTCTTCAGTTAAAGTTTATGCTTTTTCCGTCAAAACTTTTTGTACCAAATAGAGTGAATATTGTGTGGTCTAATTGAAATGAATTATGATTTATAACCAATATAAATAACGTGTTGATTTTTCCATTATTAAGCCAAATTAAATTCTTTTAACGCATAATGAGAAAGGAACGTTTGCCCTCTTCCGTATTGCCATATTCATGACGTTTCAGCCTTTATACACTCAGACCTTCTTCAGGTGATTAGGAATTATAATGTAAATAATTACGACACCTCAGCCAAGAAATATAGACAAATAACGTTTTAGTTATTTAGTAATTTGTGATGTCGGTTGAAACTATTCCGAGAGGGCAGCCTATTCCACATTCAATTTCCTTATCTCTTATACTAAATTTGTTATAACTGACTCATACACCGATATACCTGAAGAAATTGGTATTTACTAATTCCATATCCTGAAATTTCTTGGTGGATTTTGTTCAAGTAGCGTCACTGCTTTCATTGAAATTCCACATCATAGTTTATATTTTGGAAAGGTTTATCTTGAATCCTATTTCTTGAAACTTATATTAGAGAATTTTGAGATGTTTTTTTTTCTCTGTTTCATTCTTATCCTATCTATGAATACCTATCTTGTCAGCATAGCAGCACAATTCATCAGAGCATTGGCTCCGGATTTATAGTTGCATCTATTCCTAGGAAGGTTTCTGGCTGCTAAGTCAGAATCGATTATACTACAGATCCTTCTTTAGATTTTGAATCTCAAAATGAATAGAAGGTGCACCCGACCAGATATGGCAACAGTATTTAATGTACAAACGAATGGAACATTTATAAATGTTCAAAATGAATTCTGACGAGAAAAACATCCTGTCCGGAAAATGTGACTCAAACCTCCTAGCAGTAGATGCAGCTATAGATTCGATGTAGTCATTCCATTTGAGGTCGTTTACGAGAGTCAGGCCAAGGAGGTGCAGTGTATTTATATCTTTGAAACTAGTTGTTGTGAACCCAGAATAGGTCGGGAATAAAACTCGAACTCGAGAATTAGTGAAACATATATTAAGTGAAAAACAAATACAAGAGTGTTTGTTACACGTCAGTCTGATTGCCAAGTATTAGACCGAGGTGACTCAACCCAGCTCAACTCCACTCAACTCAATCCCGAGAGGCATATTCTCCCGGTGTTCATGATAATAGGAAGTCCAAAATTATAGTTCAAAAAGAGTAGGTCGCATAACACTAGTGCCATTCATTCTTATGGTACGCAGGAAAGTTGATCTGTGGTGGTTAAAGAGCAGCTTTATTTTGGAGGCAGTAGAATATTTGAGCTATTTCCTACCCCGATTCAATCACAAATTAAAGGTTCTTTAGAAGGACATACAAATCTGAAGGCAGAATGGAATCACAAAAGGTATTTTTCGCAAACTAAAACATAGGAAAATCTACGTAATCTGTTATACGACAGTGAATGTTGGGCACTTTTCTCGTGGATGGGGAAGATACTTGAAGCGACAGTGATGTTGTTCTGCCGACATCTGCTAAGAATAACATGGACGCAACACGTGATCAACAAAGAATTTTTAGAGAAAATAGACTCTAGGTGGAAGAAACATCTGATACTAAAACAGACTGAGTACAAGAGAGACAGAAGTAATGGATAGTAGGACAAGTCTTTGGAGAGATGACAAAGAGACAAGCGCTACAAAGACGAGAAATCTTGGGGACATGGCTGTCTACGTACTAAAAGGACATGAAAAAAAAAAGAATCAGATTGATACATACACTCAGCGATAACTGAAAATTTTTGACACCTATTGAGGAAAGAAGACCAAGAGAATTTGACACTCACGGTCATACTGATATCAAAACAGTAAAACAGTGGGTAATTCTCTTGAAATCTTTGCATGAATGGATGGTAAAATAATGGCAGATATTAGCGGTAAAAGTGAGGAATTACTTCGAGCGCTAAAGAAAGAAAGTCGTGGAGAGACATTTGCGCCTACGTCATGAAAAGTCATGGAACACAAAAGGAAAACTTATCGTTATATAAGAATAGCGTCATAATTGCGAACAAATGACGTCTTTTCCCAGTATTCTGTTTTGTAAAAATATCCTTAAGTAAATTTATTCAATAGAATCTCCATTGGCTTCAACCAAAGCCTCAAGAATTTCCTGCATCTCTTCTGGACGGTCTCCTTGTTTAAATTGGCGAGTGCTGCCATAATGTTCGCCTTCATTAAATCTTTAGTGTTACAAAGAGTTTTGTTGGTCTCTTGCACAACTGTGCCCCACATATAATGATCAAAGGGGTTGCAGAGTGCGGAGTTAGGTGGCTAGATGTAAGGGGTGATATGGCGCCAGAAATTGTCAGACAACCGTGACTGGCTTCTCTTGTTTGTGTGGCATAGTGCCGAGTTCTGTTGTTAGATATAGGGTCTCCCAGCAGCCATCCTCTTGACCCAGGGAAGTATTACCTCTTCAAAGCACTTGATGTAATATTACTATTATCCATTGCAATTATTTACCAAATTTTTTCCTCGGATTTATTCCTGCTATACACACACACACACACACACACACACACACACACACACACACACACACACACACACACACACACGCACACAGGGTGCGATGGATAAATTCTCTGTTAAATTACGCAAAAATGGAAATAACAGACAACTCAGCAGATATATTTACCAAAACTAAACAACAATAATTTGAAATACTAAGGAATTTTTTTTCAATAAAATCGCCAAATTGGCTTCAACCAAGGCCTCAAGAATTTCCTGCATCCTTTTTGGACGCTCTCTTTGTATAAGCTGGCGAGTGCTGCCATAATTCTTGCCTTCAGTAAATCTTTAGTGGTACAAAGAGTTTTGTTGGTCTCTTGCTCAACTATCCCCACGCATAATAATGAAAGGGTTTGCAGTCTGCGGAGTTAGGTGGCTAGATGTAAGGGGTGATATGGCTCCAGGAATTGTCAGACAACCATGGCTGAGTTATCATGATTGTGTGGCATGGATCAGAATTCTGATGCCAGACATAGGGTCTTCCAGTAGTCCACCTTCTGACCCAGGGCAGCACGACCTCCTCAGTTCACGTTCTGTAGGCCTCTGTATTGAATCTGATGCCCTCACCAACAAATTCGGGAGTTCTTTTCTTATCAGAAAAATCAGAATAAGTTTTCCGAGCCTCTCTGCTTTCATAATTCCCATTAGACTCATCTGACTCTTTTCGAATACTCTAAACTGTACGCAGATTGAGACCCAAACTCTGAAATGTTCGTATTGAAGATTCCGGTGCGAGTGCCAAATTGTAAAGCATGCGGTTTCCGAATTTAGGTGGGCCAATCGGAATATCTGATGTTTGACCCTTTTCTTGCAAAACAGTTTTATTTTCTCCCTGCAGAAACTAGAACCGTAAAAACATTTTTTCTTTCTTCTCTCATTCTTTCGCACACAAGCACACAGTTGCATACACAATCCTATTACAACCTATAACGATAAACTTCTTAAAACTACAATTTCACCCTCCCAAACCAAAGCGTTGCAGTTCAGGGTATATACTTATTGCAGCAACAAATAACTTCATCGCATGTGGGTATATGAGATTATATATATATATATATATATATATATATATATATATATATAAAAGGTTTAGTAGGACGCTAGGGAGAGATGGGAGAAGGGGGTGACTTTAGTAGAATGATGAAGTAGAGGTCGACGGGGAAGTAGAGTGGGGATGGGGTGTGGCCGCAACCTCATCCCCAAGGGATAGTCAAAACAAATTATTCTGTCTGGGCTGGAGTGGGCTACCTTTGCCACATTTTCACAGTTAAGCCCAGCCCAAGGCCTAAAGAGAGAAAACACTTAAATTGAGGACTCCCTCTTGCTTTCTTCCTATTTCTCTCTTTCTTTCTATCTCTCTCTCTCTCTCTCTCTTTTTTTCTCTTATTTGTTTTTCTCTTTTTTCCGTTTTGTAGGTTTGCCTCTTCGCATTCTATATTTTTGGCTTTCTTTTTCTTGGTCTTCCTGCAGTGATTCATGTTTTCCTCTCTCTATATATATACTTTTGGGGCACCTCGACGTAGTGCGATGGTTAGCAAGCTTATCTCGCTAGAAATTATTACAACTGCGCTATGAGTTCTTTCTTGACATGGTATCCCCATACTTACGGCCTTGTGCCGCATCTGAACGGCGCTTAGACAATCAACTCTCTATACATTTTACCCTTACATTTCTTCTTACTTTCTTTAGAGCCCTGTTTTCAGAAATTGTTTTTTGTTACGCCTTCCAAAACCATCCGTTCCATTCTTTGATTAATTACAATCTTTCTTACTTATTTTTGCCATATTTTCACGCGAAAAATTCAGCATTGATTCCCATAAAAATTTACTTTTTTGACGTCTTATCTAAACTTATTTATAAATGGAACTTTGTCTGTGTGTGTGTGTGTGTGTGTGTGTGTGTCTGTGTGTGCGTGTCCGTTACCTATAGACTCCGAAACGGCTGAACCGATTTTCTTGAAAATTTACACAGTTGTACTATAAGCGTCTGCGAGTGTTCTTAGCTAGGTTTTGTGTGTCGAGGTACCCCAGGTAAATATCGAAAATCGATAATCGAAAAAAACGGATTATACAAGGAGTGGTCCGATTTTAATCAAATTTGATAGACTCATAAACAAAAACATAAGAAACGATATTCAGAAGTTTCAAGGTTGCAGTTCTTACAATAGTGCAGAAAATCGATAATATATATATATATATATATATATAAGACTAGATGTTTGTGTGTGTGTCTGTTTATCTGTCTGTATGTCCTTTATACAAATTCACAATTTTTATCCGATTCTCACCAAACTTCACACAAATATTCTTTAGGCTGAGTCTGAGCTCCAGGACTATGGATTAGTTTTAAAGCTTTCATTACACCCGAGCAACGCCGGGCTATGCTGCTACTTCAGTATACAGGAAAGTTATGTCTTTTTGGAAAGTCGATCGAGAGTCACTGGAGGAAGGAAAGAAATAGGAAAGAAATAAAGAAGTAAAGAAAGGGTGGCACTACAGGATTGGATGAAGAATTACAACCATTATTCTTTCAAAAGAAATATTTAGATGAACAGAAAGAGCACAAAGGAAAGATTTTTTCTCTTTATTTTCTCTAAGAGATAAACAGAGCTAACAAACATCATGAGCTAACATGAGCAGATAGAAATGCACACTTACGCATACACACACACACACACACACACACACACACACACACACACACACACACACACATATATATATATATATATATATATATATATATACATATATCAACGAGCTGAGATAGATAGACAGATAGAAATAATGAATAGTCTGACATATTCCGATGGATAGATAGTTGATGTTCTAAGGATCGCTTAGATGTGACACAAGGCCAAAAGTACGAGGTACCCAGTAAGGATCGAACTCACTACTCAGTTGTAATAGGTTCTACCGAGACAAGGTTACTAACAATTACACTAGGTTGACATACCCAAGATATATAGATAATGAATCGTCTGATAGATAGATAGATAGATAGATAGATAGATAGATAGATAGATAGATAGATAGATAGATAGATAGATACGAACAGACTGAGAAGAAAATAATTGATTTACTAAGCGCCGCTTAGATGTGGCACAAGGCCGAAGATCGAACTCAGTACTCAGTTTTAATCGGTTCTGGCAATACAACATTCCTAATCATTAACCCACGTCTTGATACCCTAGATAAGTAGATAGATAGATAAACAGACAGATAGATATGAACAGTCTGAGATAGATAGATAGAGAGAGAGAGAGAGAGAGAGAGAGAGAGAGAGAGAGCGAGAGAGAGAGATAAGTAATGAACAGAATTAGATAGATAGATAGATAGATAGATAGATAGATAGATAGATAGATTTAAACAGAACTAGATAAATAGATAGATAGATAGATAGATAGATAGGTAGATAGATAGATAGATAATGAAGAGACCATGATAGATAGATAGATAGATAGATAGATAGATAGATAGATAGATAGATAGATAGATAGATAGGGAGGGAACAGAATTAGATAGTGAACAGAATTAGATAGATAGATAGATAGATAGATAGATAGATAGATAGATAGATAGATTTAAATTTAAACAGAACTAGATAGATAGATAGATAGATAGATAGATAGATAGATAGATAGAACATTAGATAGTGAACAGAATTAGATAGATAGATAGATAGATAGATAGATAGATAGATAGATAGATAGATAGATAGATAGGGAACAGAATTAGATAGTGAACAGAATTAGATAGATAGATAGATAGATAGATAGATAGATAGATAGATAGATGGGGAACAGAATTAGATAGTGAACAGAATTAGATAGATAGATAGATAGATAGATAGATAGATAGATAGATAGATAGATAGATAGGGAACAGAATTAGATAGTGAACAGAATTAGATAGATAGATAGATAGATAGAAAGATAGATAGATAGATAGATAGATAGATAGATAGATAGATAGATAGATAGATAGATAGATAGATAGATATTTCGAGTAATTAAGTATAAAAAGCTGAATGTCGGAAAGGTTAATTCATGTTGTCAGTTGGAATAAGAGAAAGAAAATATTTTAAAAAATGGCAAGCAAAAACTGAGAGAAAGAGTGAAAATGAGAAGGCGTAATAGAGAGAAAGGGAGAAATAAAGAGGACGTAGAAATGGGAAAGAGAGCGGGCGTTTAAAAAAAGCAGAGGAAGGGCGATCTGCGTACAGGAAGTTAGCCTAGTCGCTACTAATAGCTATTTAGACTATCTAAATATATTACATTCGCCATATATCCAGAGTGCGATAGATGAATTGTCGTCTGAATTACGCAAAAATGAAAATAATACCGACATCTCATTTTAACTGATGTATTTGTGGTGCAGTAGATATTGGCTCGGAATGATAAATCGGGGAGCCGAGTTCGTATTCCAGTTGAATTCCTTGCATTCATTTACGCGCAAATACCCTTGAGAAATGTATTAATCCGTCTCTTCCCTTCAGTTATGGGTTAAATAACAAGATAGATTGGGTTCTATAGCCTTGGATGTGCGTTGTGGTGCAGTGGATATTGGCTCGGAACGATAAATCGGAGAGCCGAGTTCGAATTCCAGTTGAATTCCTGGCATTCACTTACGCGCAAATACCCTTGGGAAAGGTATTCATCCGTCTCTTCTCTCCAGTTATGGGTTAAATAACAGGACAGATTGAGTTCTATATCAATGGCTGGCAACCAGTCTACCGCAGAAAGTAATGGCAACCTACTTCTGGATAATCTTTTGCCCAGTCAGTCAGGTCTCTTTTGAGACATGATCGCCTAAGCGTGTATCACGTATGGCAATTAAAAATGAATGATACTTATTTAATAAAATCGATACTAGATTCAACCACGGCCTACTGACGATTTCGGAATTTCTTCTGGGGCGTCTCCTTATGTGCGTTGTGGTATAGTGGATATCGGCTCGGAACGAGAAACCGCGGAGCCGAGTTCGAATTCCAGTTGAATCCATTGTATTCACTTACGCGCAAATACCCTTGGGAAAGGTATTAATCCGTATCTTCCTTCCAGTTATGGGTTAAATAGCAGGACAGATTGGGTTCTATAGCCTTGGTCGGCAACCAGTCTACCGCAGAAAGCAATGGCAACCTACTGCGGGATAATCTTCTGCCCAGTCATGTCATGTCTCTTTCGAGACATGATCGCGCAAGCGTGTATCACGTATGGCACTTTAACTGACTGAATGCTGTCATAAATCTTGCATGTAGTTCATCTTAAGTGTTACAAGGTGTTCGCAGTTGTTCTCTCGCACAACAGATAATAACACATAATAATAATCAAGGAAGTGGCAGTCAGGAGAGTCATGTGTGTCGAGTAGGTGATGTAGTTGCAGAAATTGTCTGGGAGCCATGACTGGGTTATCATTCGTGTGTCATGGAGCAGAGTCCTGTTGCCAGACATAGGGTCTTTCAACCGGCATTCATTTGACCTACGGCAGTCTGAAGCCATGTGTGATAGAGGCATAACATCACTATGACTAGTCATCACGCCAAACTCCTTCGTAATCACTATTAGGCCCATCCAAGTCTGTTTGAATCGTCTGCCCTATCCTCACATTGACATCCACGCACTCTGAATTGATTGTGTTGGGGCTTCCAACGTGAACTCCAATCAGTACAGTATGCCGTTTTCAAAATTCTGGCAGAATAAATTTCCTCATCCTGCTCTTATTCTCACAGACGGTGCCCAACTGGCCCTACTATATTGTCAGTCAATAGAATACAAAACAAACAAAGCGCATGCAGAAACATAATAATATGGAATGGTGACAATTTACGTATCGCACTATATATATATATATATATATATATATATATATTGAGCAGAGTTATGATGACTTTGACGATTTTAGGTATTATTGTAATTTCTTTATTCTTCAGGGCCCTTTTTTTCTGTCTTGGGAAGTGAGGACATCATAGTGGGGCCTTCACGAAACTTCGAAGTCGGCATGACTCTGCTCAGTTAAGTGACTAACTTCTCCACATTCATTCTATCAACGCTCTGTCTCAATATCGACATAGAGTGCTTTGAGACAAAAAAATAAAATCAGTATTGTTGAGGTTTGGTCATAAAAAAACTATTTAGTCATAAAATACTGAAAACCGGGTTTGTTTAAGTATATATATATATATATATATATATATATATATATATATATATATCAATTCAAAAGGAAGTGTCATGTAGGCAATCGCAAGGCATAACCTATGAATATTCATTTCGAAAATTGAATATGAAAACTGATCCACGCAGAGCGCTCAATATAATTAAAATTATTTTTATTTACAAAGCCAAGTATGTATGTTTTTCATGTATAAAAATTCGGAAATTGCATATATCAAATGATCATTTCAGTGAAAAAAATTCGCATCATTAGCGATCTTACATATATATATATATATATATGCTAATGATTAGATAAAACTAGATAATGGACAGGCTAACATAGATAGATAGATATGAACAGTCCAAAATAGATAGATAGATAGATAGATAGATAGATAGATAGATCGAAAAAGATGGATAAAACTGATTATACTATACGTACTGATGAGCGAAACAGGTCTGTCTGCGGATGACTACGTATATATATATATATATATATATATATATATATATATATATATATATATATTAAATTATAAGGAGGTGAAAGAACAGATAGATTAAAGCCCACTGTCAATGCATTTACTTTTAGAAAGATTACGTAATATATAGTAGAGTTTAATATTTTCTATATTTTTGTATTTTTCTCTATTTTTTAGAATAAATAATTTTCACAATTTAATTTTTAAAAGATCACCTGAAGAAGAACGATATTGTTCTGAAACATGAACATTTTTGTCTAGTGATACAATACTTATATAAATTATTGTAATAACAAAATTACAATATGTGTGTGTGTGTGTGTGTGTGTGTGTGTGTGTGTGTGTGTGTGTGTGTGTGTGTGTGAACGTTAAGGATGTGGGATAGACATTAGCTGTTACTTGCTATGGGTCTCTTCATACTTTCTTGATGTTTTTCAATTCTTTTTTTTTCCCCCCACTTTCCTTCGTCCCTAGAGCAGTAGTCGGTCCTGCCTCTCCCGGGCCAGCGACCCAAAAGCAACAACAACAAAAATGATATAATACAAATAAAAGTAAAACCATAGCCTTAATTCATCTCTACTTTTTTTTTTTTTTTTTTACTCGTGCTATTTACTCTCCTTTCTTACTTGATAGTTTACAGTTGGTACGTTAGTATCGCCTGGTGGGAGAGTGTAGACCTTCTGTGGGGGCGGTTGAGTCTTTTAACCTTTTCTATTTCTCTCCTTTTCTTTTATGCTTACAGCCCGCACCTCATCTGTGAGCTGTAAAAGTCCTGCAACTGTTAACCAACGCTATATAGTAGAGCGTTACTAATATAATGCCGGCCGGCGTGCTTGTTTAGACGGAGCGATGTAACAGCAACAATGAACTTTCGAGACAAAATAGAATGCTGTCGACTAGCGGAAAGCGACAATGAAGAAAGACGAGAAAGAAATAAGACAATCTCAGTGGTAGACAGTTCAGGGCCCAAAAGACGGACTTAGGAAAAGGATGTGAAATCGGAATAGAGACGAAATGGAAAAAAGAAACTTAATTCAATTCTTTCTTTCTTTCTTTCTTTCTTTCTTTCTATCTATCTATCTATCTATCTATCTATCTATCTAAGTCTCTTTATCTATCCATCTATCTATCTATCTATCTATCTAAGTCTCTTTATCTATCTATCTATCTATCTATCTATCTATCTATCTTAATTTATAACAGTAGAGTTTATCTATCTATCTATCTATCTATCTATCTATCTATCTATCTATCTATCTATCTATCTAAGTCTCTTTATCTATCTATCTATCTATCTATCTATCTATCTATCTATCTATCTAAGTCTCTTTATCTATCTATCCATCTATCCATCTATCTATCTAAGTCTCTTTATCTATCTATCTATCTATCTATCTATCTATCTATCTATCTATCCATCTAAGTCTCTTTCTTTATCTATCTATCTATCTATCTATCTATCTATCTATCTATCTATCTATCTATCTATCTATCTATCTAATCCCGTTCATTATCTATCTATCTTTGGGCACCTCGACGTGGTTTAATAGTTAGCAAGCCTGTCTCACTAAAACCTGTTAAAACTGAGTAGCGAGTTCGATCCTCACTGAGTACCCCTTTACTTTCGGTCTTGTACCACATCTAAGCGGCGCTTAAAAAATGGGCACCTCGAGTTGGTGTAATAGTTAGCAAGCTTATCTCGCTAGAACCTATGACAGCTGAGTAGTGAGTTCGATCCTCACTGGGTACCCTATACCTTCGACCTTGTGCTACATCTAAGCGGCGCTTAGTAAATCAAGTATCTATCTATCTAATTCCGTTCATTATCTATCTATTTATTTAGCTATCTGTTTAAAGCACTCTCTCTTTCTTCCTCTCTCTCTCTCTCTCTCTCTCTCTCTCTCTCTCTCTATATATATATATATATATATATATATATATATAACCCTCTCAGCTGTTGGGCGTGTATAATGATAATATACACGCTAAAAAGTTTGCCTTCTTCTAACGAGCGCCCATAGACCAGAGGTAGAATCGCCGACTGACTCCAGTTCAGTCGGGTGTTCATTCCTGGGTTAAAAGTAATCGGAGTCTAACCATACTGTTGAGCTGTTATACAGCGAAACAGATTTATCTGCGGATGACTATATATGTTATTGCTTAAACGCTATTTTTAATAGATATCCATTTTTTCCAGAGTATGGTTTATCCTGAACAAGTTCCGGGGTTCACTCGTGGTAAGGGGTTCCGTTAAGGGTTAGTTTATTAGGATAGGAGGCGGAAAATAACTGTTGAATCTAGATTTGAACAGGTCAAGAATGTAGTGATCAGGGAAACATTCCTTTGGGAGTTTGTTTCACAGGGATGTAGTTCGAGGTCAGAAGCTGTTTTAGTAGAATTTATGTCACGCCGAAATGGAGGGAATAAGGGTGGTTTGCTACTGCGGGAAAGTTTTCTACCTAGTAAGTCACTGATAGAAAGAGACATGATCGCCCAAACGTGTATCTCACTGCCTGATTATCATTAACATTGTTACATTCAGAACATTTAATGCGCTGTATTTGCTAAATTATACCTTGCCATGAATAATTGTACTCTATAATATTTAAGCGTAACGTTTCTCTTTTATTATGAAAGAAGACGTCATTTTCGAAACTGTAGGAAAAGCATTTCGAGTCGTAATATTTTCTTTTGATTATTGGTTCAGTATCGTCAGTTTATTTCCCTTTCATTTATCATTAAAACATTTTTAACAGCATTTATCCATAATTTTATTCTATTATCCTTTTCTGGGTCTACGGCTATATTGTGTTGAATACACCGGTTCCCGTCCGATCGCCGAAGTTAAGCAACATCGGTCATGGTCAGTACTTAAATGGGTGACCGTTTGGGAATGCCAGGTGCTGTAAACTTAAGGACCAAGAATGGTTCACTGGTCCTCCAGGTTTGGGGTTTGGGGTTTGGGTGCAATATTTACACTGGACAATGTGCAAACACGATGGAAAATATGTAAACAAACACTGGTATGAACATCTCCCAGGACCGATTACAGAAGTAGAATATGTCACTATTCTATGGGATTGCATCATCTATACAGGACAGAAAAATTGAATTAAATAAGACGGACCTTTTTTTTTAAAACCAAAATGAAAAAACTTAATTTATTAATTGATATGGCTTCTCCAGCGGATTGTAACATAGCAACCAAGAAAATCTAAAAACTGTCAACATATAAAGATCGGGAAATTGAAATAGAAAAATATGTGGGAATTGAAAATTATCGTCCGAATGATAGTGGGTGCACTTGGAATGATAAAAAATGGAACAAAACAACACATTAAAAGAATCTCTGAAAACCCCAGCTTAAGAGATATAAAAAAAAATGTCTTCTTAACTACAACCCACACACTAAGAAGAACTTTGTCTATGAAACACTAGGGATGTTATGGGAGATAGAAAAAACATGAAATAGAGCCATATCAAGACACCACGACCTGCCTTAAGTTTTCCTGCAGACTTGGTAGGTAGTGCGACCATAGTAGAAATAGATTTATAATGAAAAATGACATTATAATAATAATATGCTGATACTGTTAACTCCGACATCAAGTGTAAAATATATATCTATGTTTATATATATATATATATATATATATATATATATATGTTTCTATATACGTACCTCTGAATGTCGATCCTTGTCATGGTGGAGTAGTTTGGGTGGTCCAATGATTCTAAAAGAAATGCCGTCAGGAGTTCTAAATTCCTGTTAGGACCACACTTGGCGGCAAGGTCGTAGACGAGGACCCAGTTTAAGCGCGACCAACCCAAAAGTATGCCATTGAAGATTCACAAGTTACTTATAATGACCTACAATGACATTATTGAACTCTTGGCTTTTATCGTCTCGATCAGTGTAAAAATTCGTTTAATTATCTCTTCCAGAGTGGAGCCAAAATGTCTCTGTCGCCCAGATTAAAGATGCTCACAGATTTTTAGAAACTTATTTGGAAAAATATAATCCTATATTTCCTCTTCGCTTACGAAAAGTAAAAACTAACATTTGAATGAAAGAAAAACAATACGCATACCTCTTTCATCCACGCACCGAAAAACAAATTATACAAGTAAGTAATTTTTTATAGAAAATCATTGAGAAAATCAGATATCATCTATAAGATGGAGGTTGTAGTCAAACAAAAGAAAGAAACTACGAATCTAGGTACCTCCACTCAATTACCAAACAAAACAAAAATAACAACATATCATAATGTTAAAAGGGCTCAAGCTTAATAAAAACAAAGTTTTATCATCAAAATGTTTATGCTATTATTAAGAGGAAAGATCAAATTTGGTTGTTATTATTATTTTTTTTAATTTTAAATCCTTTCTAACACGTTCTAAATTTTAATTAAAATTTAATTTTTTGTTTTTCGTCAGCGATTCACGCTATATTTAAGTAAGGCGACTATTAAGAAAATGGATTCGGTCGAGAAAAATGATTTTGGGGCAAGTAAATTTTCTTTTGCTCTCGACCGCCAGTCGAGTGATTTCTTTTTCAAATCTCAAAGGCTATATATATATATATAGAGAGAGAGAGAGAGAGAGATCCGCAGACAGACCTGTTTCGCTGTATCACAGCTCATCAGTACAGTTAGACATCCGATTACTATTTGCCCAGGATTGAAACCCGACCGAATTGGTGTCAGTCGGCGATTCTATCTCTGGGCTATGGGCGTTCGGTAGAAGAAGGCAGACTTTTTAGCGTGTATATTGTCATTATAGCCGCCCAATAGCCAGAGTGCTCTAAATCCATTACTGAGTCAGCGGTGCGTACATATATATATATATATATATACAATATATATATATATATATATATATATATATATATATATCGAGCGCCCGGTATATATATATATATTTGCTGTGTGAATTTTCTTTGCCAACGACACCTTCCATTTCTTGGCCGTAAAAATTCTCAGGGTTTAAAAATAAATGTTTCCGATCTTCAAAATTTTGTTTATATTCTGTGGTATTATGTCTTTATTCATATATATATATATATATATATATATATATATATATATATATATATATATATATACACTAACACACGTACATAGCTAAGTGGAAAGAAGCACTTGTATTCGAATATATCAACCATGTACACGGACCTTTTGAAATGTCCTCTTTGTGTGGGACCATGTGTCGAGCGGAGCTGTCTAAGGCTAAATCGACCCAACCATCCCAGACATAGCGAGTAAAGCTTAATGGTGACCCCAACCGCACCTAAAACACTCTCACATTGCTATTTTCTCTTTCTTGAACATTTTCTCCCTCCCCACTTTCTCACTCACACACACACGCTCTCTCTCTCTCTCTCTCCTGTTATCAGTCATTCTTCTACGTCTAGACATGTTGCACACACACACACACACACACACACACACACACACACACATGTTAAGACACACACACAAATCAAAGTTACAAGAGCCGATGAAACGGCGGGATTAATTCTTCTTTCTATTGGTATTATTATTATTATTATCATTATTATTATTATTATTATTATTTAGAAATGTGTCTAGCAGTAACCCACATGTTCAACTGTGCGTGTGATATGACACTATGGTCCAGTCTTCAAGGAACTTGTGTGCGCGGCAGCTAAGTAACCGAGAGACCTAGCCAACTGTGGGCGATATTATAACTTCACGAATGGGTTGAATCCATTCTGGAAGAGACTTGAAGCAACAGAACTGTGTTTCTACAGAAGCTTGCTGAGCATATCATGGACCAAACATGCGAGCAACGACAAGGTTGTAGAAAAAATAGAAATAAAAAGGAAACATCGTCAAAGAGCTGAGTTCGAATTCTTGTGGAGTTTTTTGCATTCACTTACGCACAAATATCATTAGAAAATGTATTAATTCCTCTCTTCCCCCTCCAGCTAGGCGTTGAATAGCAGGCAAAATTGGGTTCTATAGCTGGCAATGGGTCTATCGTAAAAATTAACGGCAATCTACAGCGGTAAAATCTTCTACCGAGTCAGTCATGTCTCGAAATTGACATAATCACCCAAGCATGTATCACGTATGGCACTTAACTGACTGAGTTGAATAGCAGGACAGATTGGTTGGCAACCAGTCTACCGCAGAAAGAAATGACAACCTATTGCGGGAAAATCTTCTACCGAGTCAGTCATGTCCTTAAATTGACATAATCACCCAAGCGTGTATCACGTATGGCACTTAATGTGAGCAAGAACGAGGTTTTAGAGAAAATGGTAACAAAAAGGAAATTTATACTTAAGCGGCAGATGGAATTTCTGGCGCATGTAATGAGGTAGGAGTGCTTGGAGAATCTGTTACTCACAGGACAGTTTGAGAGCTAGACGGACAGAAGAATACGGCGCGTAACAAAATTTATTAAGAGCTAGAATGAAGTTGTAGAGGGCCACGACTGTTAAATCCTTAAGAGACACAGCACAGAAAGAAGAATTACAGTGTTTCTCTGATTAGACGTGTTTTGTTACTTTTAATATCTGATTTTATAAGAATTGTGATTATGAGCAACATACGCATTATTATGGCCATATCGCGTTAAAACAGCGGTTCCCGCACGATCACTGAGGTCATTCAACGTCGAACCGTAATGGGTGACCATTTAGAATCACCAGGTGCTGTAAACTTCAATATGCGTGCGGTATTATGATTCTGAATATTTAATTGGAGAGCCGTATTTCAATTCCAGTTGGGTTCGTTATATTCATTTACGCACAGACACTATTGGGAAAAGACTGAATAAACCTCTTTTTTTTTCTTTTTTTTTTTAATCATATCACCCTGAGCAAGGCGGTAACGCCACTGATGTGCAGAGGGATATGTGAGAGTGAAAAGATTGGAAAAAAGAAAGCCGGAAACCACATCCTGAACAGGGAACAAGGGATGAGCCTCTTCACCTGTACAATAGACGTGGGTGGAGTGTGAACTGGGCGATAGTTCAGTCTATCTTCTCCACCAACTATGGGTTAATTAATCACTTGTATCACTAAAAGTAATATTATCTTAAAAGAAAATTTGTCTATACTTCTGAGATAAAATATTCACAATATTTACATTTTTCGGACTTGTGTCCTCATCTTTATTCTCGACGTTTCAGCCTTTGTACACTCCAGCCTTCTTCAGGGATTGTTGAACCGTACCCTTTATTTTGATAACTGTGGTAGATTTCTCTCATTCCATGAGTCATGCTATTTCCACATGTTTAGTTATCTCCATTTAATTCAACTCCAGCCTCAGTTAGTAAATTACATGCCATACGGGATACACGGTTTGGCGATCATGTCTCGAAAGAGACATGACTGACTGGGTAGAAGATTATCCCACAGTAGTTTGCCATTGCTTTCTGAGGTAGACTGGTTGCCAGCCAAGGCTATAGAACCCAATCCGTTCTATTATTTAATCCATAACTGGAGGGAAGAAACGGATTAATATCTTTCCCAAAGGAATTTGCGCGTAAGTGAATGCCATCGATTAGACTGAAATTCGAACTCGGCTCCTCGATTTGTCGTTCCGAGACGATATCCACTGCACCACATGCGTGCAAATCTGCCCAATCAGTCATTGATCGAAAGAGACATGATTGTTAAAACGTGTATCACGTATGGCACTTAAATAACTGACTAAATTAGAAAAGAACATAATCATTTAGGCTAATTAATTAACATATAAAAATGCTATTAATTTAATATCTCGATGGTTAATTTACCAGCTTAAAAATATTCGCTTTGCACATAAATGAATGTAATTTATTGAACAGGTGTAGAGGCTTAGCCCTTGTTTCCTGTTTAGAATTCTGTTTCCGGTTCCTTCTAAAGTTTATTTCCACGACATATTTCTAACGCTTTCTACTGAACTCAGAAATTTTATTTACTAATTAAATCTTGCCCTTTTCAAGTCTAGAGATAGCAATCTTTCCTGCATAGCCCGAAAAACTTACCTTTTCTTGTGCCAGTACAACAACACACACTAAACTCTACCTGGAGTGGCTCCTGAAACTTGTATTAGGTGAGAATATATATATATATATATATATATATATATATATATATATATATATATATCCCAATATCAATCAAAAATAATGTTCAAACAAATGCTTTCATATATATATATATATGAAATGATCTAAATATCAATCAAAAATAATTTTCAAACAAATCTTTATATATATATATATATATATATATATATATAGATGCGTGTGTGTATATATATATATATGAAATTATTTGTTTGAACATTATTTTTGATCGTTACTCGTATTTAAGTAGATATTCTGTTTATAATCAAACAGTATTATATATTTATATTATTAACGGCCTGATTATTTACGATAAATTTTTATGACGAAAATGTGTGTCATTCGGCAGAATTCAAACCTGCGATATATATATATGTGTGTGTGTGTGTGTGTGTGTGTGTGTGGTGGGTGTTGTCGTCCGGGTCTTTGAAACAGATGTAATGGATTATTCCTTGTTTCCTGTTTCGGACTGGTTTACCGGCTCCTTATAAAGTCTACTTCCACGTTATATCTCTAACGTCTCCGACTGAACTGTGAAATAATTTTAATCTACAAAATCCAAAGGAGTATCTGCAATTTGATCGATCAAGACTTAGCAGCTCATCTTCATTCACTTTCTCACCCTGCTGATGCGGCTTCTCTCTGTCTTTTGTACAAGTATTTTCATGCAACTGCTCTGACGGGATTGCTGTATAGCCCTAAGAATTTCACTTCTTACCCTTACTTACGTTCTTACACAACACACAAAATCTCTTCTATTCTGAGTGGTTCTTGTTGATGTGCAAACATTATTTTTGTTAAAAAAATCTATCGATTGTTTGCTTGCATGTGACACATGGCCGGCCAAACTGTTGGACACTCAATGCTAAAAATTAACCTATACATGTAATTTAACACAGGTTAGCATCGACCTCCGATGTTCGTAAGTTACAAATCAATTTAAAACCTAAACTGTGTTTTATAAGTTGCATTATCCATTCATTAACTGAAATCCGAAGGTGTATTGCGATAGTGAAAGATGCCTTCCAAAAGCTTAGCAAAATATAAAGAAACATAAAAAATTTTGTTAGAAACAAAGAAAAGTGTACTGAAATGTTACTTAATATCAGTCCTCCTATATAGCAGCGAATGCTTGACAATCTCGTCACATTTGTCTATATTTCAAAGATGAGGTAGTATTTACAGTATTTACATTATTCGGACTAGTTGTTCTCATCTTTGTTGCCATTTGTACGACGTTCAATAATAGATTATTCTATTTGTCTCTATTTCTGAGATGAGGTAGTATTTACAGTATTTACATTATTCGGACTATTGTCCTCATCTTTGTGGCCATTTGCACGACGTTCAATAATAGATCATTCTATTTGTCTATATTTCAGAGATGAGGTAGTATTTACAGTATTTACATTATTCGGACTATTGTCCTCGTCTTTGTTGCCATTTGTGCGACGTGTCCTTATGGACACATGGCCCAGTGGATTTAGGTGTTAGTTAGTTCTTGTGACTTGACCTAAAGAGTTGTGAGTTCAATACCAGGCTGCAGCAGTGGTGAACAAGTAACTTACAGGGTTAAAGGGAGATAACTCATGACCGCCAAAAGAGGCACTATTACGCATAGGATGATAATAATATACCCCAGTGATTTTAATAAAGAGTTCGGTTCGAAATTCCTAGCACCTGAAGGAGACCGGAGCGTACAACGGCCGAAACGTCTTACAAATGGCAACAATGATGAGAAGAAACGTGAAACAACAGAAACGTGGTTCTACAGAACGATGCTAAGAATACTATAGACTGAACATGTGAGCAATGACTAAGCTTTAAATAAAATGGAAACGAAACATACATCAGAAAGAGACAGTTGAAATTTCTTCTTCTTCTTCTTCTTCTTCTTCTTCTTCTTCTTCTTCTTCTATGTGCCCTGTCCTTCCAGGGCGTAGGCGATCATGGCTTTCCACATTTCCCTATCCCTGGTGGCACTTAGAACGCTTTCTCTTGTTACAACACGCAACCCTCATTCCGTCATCCACCTGATCAGGTCCTTTAAATATGTTATCCGCTGCTTTCTTCTGTCTCTTTTCTCTCTATCTGGCCTGTTAGTATCAGGTTCTCCAAGCCCTCCTTCCTCATTGCATGTCCCATTAACTTTAGCTGTCTCTTCGTGATGCTCAGTATTAATTTCCTTTTCGTTTCCATTCTTTCCAAAACCTCATCATTGCTCACGTGCTGAATCCATGATATTCACAGCATCCTTCTGTAGAACCACATTTCAGTTGCTTCAAGTTTTTCCTTCATCTTCAATGATATTGTCTACCATTCAATGCCATATTAAGGAACTGACATCACATAGCAATCCAGTTCTCTGTTTCTACCTAAATTGTCCTGTTTCTTAATACTTTACTCAATTTCTGGAATGCTTCCTTCTCCATGCCAATTCGCCTTCAGATCTCTGTGTTGTACTTTCCGTCTCCTGTTAGAACACTTCTTAGGAATTTAAATTCTGGTATCTCCTTGATTTTAGTATCCCCCACCTGTATTTGGCATTTTGGGCTGCTTCATCTGCTGATGACCATGCTTTCGGTTTTCTTGCAGTTTATTTGTAGTCCTTTCTTGTCAATCTCTTAAGCTACCGTCTGTAGGAGGTCTTGTAGTTTTCTTTTCCATGTCTGCTATCAGCACTGCATCATCTGAGAACTTTATGTTGTTTAAATTGTGCCCTCCGATGATGAATTCTTCAAAGGGTCCTTAGAGCACATGAAAAGGAGGGTTTGGAAAATAATGGAGAAAAACACTGCATCAGCGTGTGAGCAATGATGAGGTTTTGGAAAGAATGGAAACGAAAAGGAAATTAATACTGAGCATCACGAAGAGACAGCTAAAGTTAATGGGACATGCAATGAGGAAGTGGGGCTTGGAGAACCTGATACTAACAGGCCAAATAGAGAGAAAAAGAGACAGAAGAAAGCAGCGGATAACATATTTAAAGGACCTGATCAGTTGGAAAATAAGGGAGAAAAACACTGCATAGCCTACCTAACGAGCCTCTCTAAATGCTTAACAGAATAGAGTTGAGGAGAGAAAAGAAGACACAATGTAGTAAGTGCTGCAAAGGACAGGAACTCGTGAAGTCATGACCGCCAAGGTCCTGAAGGGACACGGCACAAAAATACACGTAAAAATGTAACCATATTGTCTAAGTAATTTTAATTTAGACGACTATTTATTAATGTTTTTTATCATGTACAGATTTTTTTAATCATTTTACCCCAAGCAAGGTGGGACTGCCACTACTCCGCAGGAGGGTTACAGTGAGAGAAAAGACTAGGTACTGGGAGTGAAAGGATAAAAGATGAAAATAATTCAAGAAGAAAGATGGCAATTGACGTTGTATTTACCTTTTTAGAGGTTTTAGCAATCAGAGAAACAAGTAAACGGAAAGGAGTTCCACAGGCGGGAAGTGCAGGAAAAGAAAGTTTTGGAGTAGAAGTGGTGGTTTACATTTAAATATTTCAACAGTAGAAGTGTAGGACCTTGATGACAATCTAGTAACACTCTTTAATCCACGTAGTCGGGGCACCAGGGAAAAAGATCGTCAGAGAAGTTGCCATGAAAATATCTACAGGAAGGACAGAAGAAACTACGTCACGTCGCTGAGAAAGTTGAAATGCCAAGTCAGGACATTTCTTGGATTTTGTCGAGAATCTCGTGATGAATAGCAGAAGCACCCGACCAGATATGGCAACAGTATTCAATGCACGGATGAATGGTAGCTTTATAAACGTACAAGATGGATTCTAATGGGAAATCATCATCATCATTCTGCGGCCTCGGCCGAGATAGAACTCACTACACACTTCCAGTATTCCCTATTTGTCATAGATCCTATAAGGTCTTCCTTAGCGATAGATGTATCTCTATGCATCCTGTCTGAAAAGGTTAACTTACAAGATCGATTGTGAGATGATGGGTGCCTCCATAATACAAACGATGAAACAAGTTCATCTGTGGCACGTGCACAATGCTCAGCAAACTGGACACGTCTCTTTTGAACTAAGGTTGATACTCTTGGTAGGTCTCCATATATCGTTTCTAGAGTTAAGGTGGCTTCGCCATAAAAGATCAAATACTCTTCTGAGAGTATAACATCCATCTAAACGGCGCTGTTGTTTTGCTGAAAGTCCAAGTTTCAGATCCATAGAGTAAGATTGGTTCAATAAGTGTGCGAAAAACTTGGATTTTGATCTTACAATCAAGATTAGATTTCCAGATCTTATCCATTTTGTTACAAGCAGTCCATGCTATGCCTTTTTTGATATCAAAGTCTTTTTTCAGAATTCTTGATGTGTAATCCTAGATATTTGTAGTCTTCAACGCGTTTAAGGATGTTATTCGAGAGAGTTTTAATTTCCTGACTGCTGCGAATGTTAATTGGCATACACTCAGTTTTGGATTAATTCAGGTGAAGCCCTGAACAGTTTGCTGCTGATTCAAAAGAAGATAGGAGTGCCTGAGCACTAAGGAGGTTGTCTGACAACAGCGCAATGTCATCAGCAAAATCAGCATCGGCAATATAAAGTGAAGGATAACGTGAACTTCTAGGCTGATACATGAGTCTATTTTCTTTTATTGTATCCAGAGAAATGCGCATGATGTAGTCTATTACAATGATGAAAAGGAAAGGTGCAAGTGTATCACCTTGGAGAATACTTTCTGGAGTTACACAGAAACCCGACCTTCCCAGCCGCTGTGGATCTGATATACTCCTTCCATTTCAGTCCGGTTGAAAAATAAGGCAAGCATAATGTCTTGTTTTAGAAGAGACTTGCGCCAGCCATGCTGATGGCTAACAGAAAAGTTTCTCTATCGTGTTTTGTTTCTTTTACTTCAAATATATTTTAACGCCAGTGTAACTGCCTCTGTACTTGCTTCTCTGACTGCTACAATCTCCAAGAATTTAAATGCAATGTCAATTCCCGTCTCTTATCCCCTTGACTCCAGTTCTTTTCTCGTTCTTTCCTCATCACCCCGTGTATCTTGTTCTTTTCCTTTCTGACTCTACCCTCGCAACTATCTTCACAACGGTATTCCCACCCTTCTCTTGCTCTTTCTCTGACACCCGCTGTAACCAGATCGGCCTACTCTTCGCTCTCCTCCTGCTTGAACTTTCACTATTCTCTTTTTTGGCCAACTGAGCAACAGTGATGGAACCGCCTTACTTGGGGTGAAACGATTAAAAACAAGAAAACTATTTAGCTTATTTTAATGATTTCACTCAAAGCGAGGAAACAAGCCCGCTATGAGGCATAGGGTTACTGGGCATAAAAAAATGTATGAAAAATAAAACATTATTTAGGAAAAAGTACAATAAAAGAACAAGAATTAAGAACACAGGAAATAACGATTGGCATTGGATTTGAATTTTTGAAGATCAACGTTGACTGCGTAGTAAGAAGTCGGAAGAGAGTTCTACAACCGAGAAGAGCGAAAGAAGAAACGTTAGCATAGAACTTACGGTTCAATCTAGCCAATTCAATTGTAAAATGGTGAAACCTTGCCGCCAGTCTGTCAGTTAAGTTCCATACGTAATACACGCTTTGGTGATCATGTCTTTTTCGATCAATGACTGACTAAGCAGAAGATTTTCTTGCAGTAGGTTGCTATTTCTTTCTACGGTAGACTGGTTACCAACCAAGGCTATAGAACCTATCTCTCGTGCTATTCAACCCATAGCTGGAGATTCATTAATACCTTTCCAAATGGTATTTGCACGTAAGTGAATGCACCGAATTCAACTATTAATTGAACTCGGCTCCCCGAGATTGTATTCCGAGCCGATATCATTAAATCTGGGTAAATATATATATAATGTATGTGACCTTTCAAACTTGAAGTAGGACCGCGACGACGGGTTGAAACAGATTTATTGACCCCTCTTTGGTTGAAGCCTGTGAATTCGATTTTAGAGGCAACTTCAAGCCTGCTCACTGATCAGTCCCTATAAGGTAACTGCTTGGGAAGCTAGGATGTGCAAGTGGGGTAATGGGTTTCTTTGAATTGTTAATCGGAGAGCCGAGTTTAAATTCCAGTTGGGTTCGTTATATTTACTTTCGCGCATATACACTTAGGAAAGGTATTAATCCATCGCATCTCTCCCGGCTATGAGTTAATTAGTGAGATTTGTATCAATAAAATTATTATTATTACTATTATTATTATCTCTAAACGTTAAAAAAATGAATATATAAAATTGCGTACAAAATATTTAGATTTCAGCATTAAATTACCCTTAGAGATGTTGATATGTCTCTAAACAAAACAACCAAACTTTTGTAACAGGTTCACTTAAAATCCATCATGTTATATTTTTAAGACTTTAATTAACGGGATCTATTTAGTACTAGCAGTATAGCCCGGCGTTGCTCAGGTGTAATGAAAGCTTTAAAATAACTAATCCATGGACCTGGAGCTCAGACTCTTTGGACGTTGGCATGAAAGACTAAAAAGCAATAGTTGTTTCCAGTTAAAGCGAAACCGTAGACTGAAAGAAAAATGAATGGAATAAACAACATTAGGCTCCGAGCTTACCATCCGAATAGTTCTCGTGCAACCAGAAATATTATGTAGCTTCAATTCTCTCTCTCTCTCTCTCTCTCTCTCTCTCTCTCTCTCTCTCTCTCTCTCTCTCTCTCTGTAGCCAACTTGGATCAAGTGGACAGTTTCCAACGCAAACTCATTTTTGGGCGGAAAGAAACTCCACAAGTGTCAGTGAAGGCCCAATTTGTTGTTTTCTGCAAATCGCTCTCTTTTCATTGGTTAGTTAATATTTTCACACTAGCTCGTGAATTTGCAAACAGTGAAGAAAAGAAAGTTATTTTTATTTTGTACTCCCCACAAGCCTATACCTTTAGGAAACTCGGTGCAGGGAAGAAAAGAGTTTATTCATTTTATGTATGCAGAAACCAGAACGAGGCTGAATAATGTTTGTTATAGCATTTGAATACAATAAATCAAATGAAATAGAAAAGAAACTTTTTCGATGAAGAGAACGTTATTATTAGATATGTTTGTATTTTAACCAGTTTTCCATGTTTTTTTGCATGAATATGTGTAAAAGAAATAACCAATCAACAGTCTCATAAAAGAAATTAAAACAAACGAACAAAAAATGACTGAAACTCAGTTAATGTAAATGAGATCCATGTTTAGCGAGGATAATGAACAGAGTTCCCTGTTTATCACCTTTTTTTTTTTCAATCTAGAAAGAATAGAGCAGCCAACAAATTGAGGTGACATAATATTTGAGGTTGTAGTAAAATTGTCCGGATGATAATGGCGGAACCAAGTATTGTTTATTCAAGGAATTATTACAAAAAGCAAGTTAGCGTGCTGGTTGATTATAAAAGAAGAAACAGTCACGAAAAAGCGAAAAGAAATTGTAATACCCTACCCAAACGATATGCATGGCCCGCATCAAAACTGTAACAATGTACCTGCATATCGATTACGCATCATATCGATCCCTAGCAAGAGGTACGTGTTTTAATCAAAGAGACAAGAAAACCTGATTAGCCAAACGATATAAGATTGTTTGAAGCAGATGGCATTCAAGAGAATACGATAGCGTTAAGACAGAATTAGAGGCAGACAAGATGGAGGGAAAATAAAAATAATTGTGAAACTAAATAATACGGCATATCTCTCAGGAAAAGAGTCAATTCACAGATAAAAAAATGTACTCACTAACACAGCTGAAAGGGAGAATGATATCAGGAAAGAGAAAAAATAAATTTGACACAGGAAACTCATTTTTAAAAACTAATAAATAGAAAAATAGAAAAAGAGAAACGGTTTGAAAGATCCATATATATCCTTTTTTTTTTCGAAGACGGAAGTAGGGTGAATTTTACCCTAGAGAATGGAGTTATTAGATAAAAAGAAAATAACTCGAAAGAAAAAATACGAAGTATCGACTTTGGCCTTCGTAATCAATAGAATTATTCTGCATCAGGTTGCTTGCAAATATAAGCAAGTTTCTAATTCCAGATTAAAGGGCTATTCTGAAACAATTGCAGCTTAAAGGTTTGCATTTGCGATTCTAGGAGAATTATTAAAGCCAGATGTTCTTTGGATGTAAATAAAATCACAAGCAATGTCCTATGTGCAATATTATTATTTATCCAATATAAAGCTCAAGAGACATTCAAGGTAGAGTTATAGTGAAGCAGTAGGTACTTGGATGCAAAGAATAAGACTAAATAGATCCAGTTAATAAACTTTATGATCCTATGTTTTAGCATCTTCTTTATTATCAGTCTTTCAAAATTCGCAGCAGGTTTCTGTAGAACCATATTTGTGTAATTTCACCTATGAGTAAATTGAACAGCGTTCCCTACCTTACGAGAGGACTAATATTAACTTTCTTTATTGTGGTAATTTTTCGAATAAAGAACATTAAGCTCCGAGCTTATTATCCGAACAGTTCTCGTGCAACCGGAAATATTATGTCGCTTCAATTCGGTGCCTACTTCATTCTTTCTAGTTCCCCACTCTCTCTCTCTCTCTCTCTCTCTGATGCTTCTATCTTCATCCACTTCACTCTCATCCTTCTCCTACCTTCTTCCTGACACCCCCTGTAACCTGTCACTCTTTCTCATAACTTACCTCCTATGTAACCCCCTGCTCAACAGTGGCAGTAAAATGCCTTGCTTGGGGCGACACGATTATAAAAAAAAAAACAGTGATAATAAACATGGCCGCCTGTTCGTTAGAATTCGCTAAACACAATTTTAATTTACATTCAGTCAGTTTCGCTATTAATCTTGTTGGTTTATTTGTTTTAACTTTGCTGATATCATTGTTGATTGCCTATAAGTTTCACACATTTCCATGCAAAGATACGGAGAACAGGCTAAAGTGCAAGTCATGGCGATGCAGGGAATACCTGGTGACAAATTTCGAAAACAATTTAGTAAATTCTATATAGTTTAAACCATTTCTGTATGTTATCAGTCAGAACGTGTTTATATAGTCGATGATAGAATTGAGTATTTCTATGATCAATTTTATATATACTATATAATTCCTGATTAACGGACTATTCTCAAATAATCACTACTTGAAGGACTGCATTTGCGATTCTCGGAAAATTATCAAATCCAAGTAGATGTATATTCTTTGGATAAAAACGACTCAAAAGCCATGAGCTTTTCACAATTTTATTATTTATCCAATATAAGTCTTGAGAAAAAATCAAGGTAGATTTATGAATGAAAGAATAGCTGGCCGGATGCAAAAAGTAAGACTTAACAGGTCCAATTAATTAAAGTAAGTTTTTAAGAAAACTTAAATAACAAGATGGGTTTTTAGTGAACCTATTCCAAAAGTTTGGTTGTTTTGCTTAGCGGCATATCGATATATCTATAAATTTTTTTTTTTAATCCTTTCACCCCGAGCAAGGCAGAAACGCCACTGATGTGCAGGGGGTTACATAAATGTAAAAAGATTAAGTACAAACTAGTTAGAAAGGAACAATAGAAAGCTGAGAAAGCAGGTGCGATGACAGATACATAGGTGGAGAGAAAGGGAAGGTTATACAGGGGAGGGGAGAGAGCTAGAGTCCAGTGGTTAGTAGATGAGTATTAACTTTGCATTTAAATTTCTGGAGGTTGTAGCCGTCAGGAAAGCAAGAATACGGGAGTGAGTTCCACAGGCGGGAAGTGCGAGAGAGGAAGCTGCAGGAGTAGAATTGTCTGCATTTGGCTAACCTGACTGTGAATGGGTGGGACCCAGTTGCCAGTCTGGTTGCACGGGTAAACACCTGTTGAGGAGGCATCAGTGACTTAAGCTCATCCGAGCAGAAGCCATGAAAGTATTTATAGCAGAGACAGAGGGAGGCCACATTTCGACGATGGGAAAGTGGCTGCAGTCGAGTCGCCAGATCAGTACCTATCACATTACAGACTCTCCTTTGGAGCTTGTCAAGAACACTGAGGATAACGGCTGGGGCACCTGACCATAAATGGCAGCAGTACTCCATGCACAGACGGATGGTTGACTTGTATATATGCAGGATGGATTCAGGTGGAAAAAACATCCTGGATCGACATAGTGACCCAATCTTCTTAGCAGTAGATTTCGCTATGGATTCAATATAGTGGTTATTTAATGTTGAAATCAAAATATTTTGTAAGTACTTTTATCTATTTATTTATTTTTGTAGATAACAATAGTTTTGGTGATATCAATCTCACTAATTAACCCATAGCTTGAGAGAAGCAGTGGATTCATACCTTTCCCAAGTGTATTTGCGTGTAAATTAATATAATGAACCCAACTGAAATATGAACTCGCTTCTCCGATTAACGATCCCGAGTCATTATCTGTTACACAACCCACACATCCAAGCCTACAGTACCTAGTATTCTCAAGTGGTCACTCATTTAGGTACCGACCAGGCTTGAGATTGCTTAACTTCGGTGATCGTACGGAAAACGGTCAGAAAAGTAATGGCAGTTATATATTTTCTATCTCAACATAGATATAAAGTGCCTAATAAAAATATTAATTTAAAGATTACTATATGTGTACACACTAAAAATAATGCTTATATTAATAAAGAAATCATGTCGGGTATATGGGTGCCTTATGATGATGAGACACCCATGTACCCGGCACCCATATAAATGCAAGTATCTTGGATTATAAACATGACTTATGCAACACGAAATCTTTTGTTTTGTACCGATTTGCAGTGTTGGGCGGAACCTCACCTAAAAGGCTGTTCTAGGTTTAATTTCATCCAAAACCGTAATTTTCTTTTTAATCATTTCACCCCAAACAAGGCAAAACTGCCACTGGTGCGCATGGGGTTACATAAGAGGTAAGTGATGAGAAAGAGAAACAGATTACGGGGGAGTCAGAAAAAGAGCAAGAAAAAGATGTGAATACATGTGTGAAGATGGTTGCATAAGAGTGGAGTAGAAAGGAAGAACATGATACAAGGGTTGTCATGGAAAGGATTTGAGTCAAGAAGATAAGAGATGGCAATTGACTTTGCATTTAGATTCTTGGAGATCTTTGCTTTCAGGGAAGCAAGTATATGGAAGGGAATTCCATAGGCGGGAAGTGCGAGCAAAGAAGCTAATAGAGTAGAAGTTGAGGTTACATTTAATTGGTTCCACTAGTCTAGTAGCTCGAGTAAATTCATACAGAGGGGACACCAGGGAGCTAAGCTCATCGGAGTAGAAGCCGTGAAAGTATTTGTAGAACAGAGGGAAGCCACATTACGTCAGTGAGACAGTGAGAGGAATTGAGCTACCAGATACTTCGTTGGATTTTGTCAAGAAGCCCAAGATGAATAGCAGGGGCACCCGACCAGATGTGACAACAGTATTCAATGAACGAGCAGATGGTAAAATTGATAGAAAACAAACATTTCTGTCCTTTTTTCTTTGTTTCTAACAAAATTCTACTGCTTCTTAATACTTTGTGTAATTTTCGAACACATCCTCCTCTATTCTGATTCCACTTCTGGCCTCTACGTTCGATTTCCCATCATCTGTTTTGACTTACTTTAATTTTATTAAAAATCATTTCATCCCAAAAACCAGAAACTGCCCACTTGAGGGATCGAGATTACAGCGAGAGAAAAGACTGGGTAGAACGAGTAATGAAGAAAGGATAAAAGACAGAAGATGCCAATTGACGTTATACTTACATTTTTGAGAGGAGTTCCACAGACGGGAATTGTTAGAAAAGAAATGAGATATAGAAGTATTAGTAATATTGTTTTCGTTTTTTTTTTTTCTTATGAAGTCTTGACAGTTATTCAGGGCATGTTGAAGAGAAAAAAAGGCAAAATAAAAACCTATCCAATAAACTTGTGTAAAGTGACAATAAAAAGACAAACATTGCTATTGACATTATTGATATGCAGACTGTTGCCATCATCTTTGTAGTTGTTACCATCAAAATAATTTTTTATTCATTTTTACCCCAAGCAAAGCCGGAGCGCCACGCAGAGGGTTCAGTCAGTTAAGTGCCATACGTGATACACGCTTGGGTGATCATGTCTCGAAAGAGAATATTATATGGGCAGAATATTATCCCGCAGTAGGTTGCCATTGCTTTCTGCGGTAGACTGGTTGCCGACCAAGGCTATAGAACCCAATCTGTCCTGCTATTTAACCTATAACCGGAAGGAAGAGACGGATTAATACCTTTCCCAAGGGTATTTGCGCGCAAGTGAATACAATGGATTCAACTGGAATTCGAACTCGGCTCCCCGGTTTCGCGTCGATATCCACTGTACCACAACGCACATCCCAACAACGCAGAGGGTTACAGTGAGAGAAAAGACTGGTTGCAGGGGATATTGAAGAAAGGATAAAAGATGAACAGGATTCAAGAAGAGAGAAGATGGCAATTGGCATTGCGTTTATATTTTTAGAGATTGTAGATATAAGATAAACAAGTAAATGGAAAGTAGTTTCACAGGCAGGAAGTACAAAAAACTGTTCGGGTAGAAGTTGTGGCAACATTTAAGCATTTCTTTTTTTAATCATTTTATTTCTTTTTTAATCATTTTATTTCTTTTTTTAATCATTTTATTTCTTTTTTTAATCATTTTATTTCTTTTTTTAATCGTTTTAAATTTTTAAATCATTTAATTTCTTTTTTTAATCATTTTATTTCTTTTTTAATCATTTTATTTCTTTTTTTAATCATTTTATTTCTTTTTTAAATCATTTAATTTCTTTTTTTAATCATTTTATTTCTTTTTTTAATGATTTTATTTCTTTTTTTAATGATTTTATTTCTTTTTTTAATCATTTTATTTCTTTTTTTAATCATTTTATTTCTTTTTTAAATCATTTAATTTCTTTTTTTAATCATTTTATTTCTTTTTTTAATGATTTTATTTCTTTTTTTAATGATTTTATTTCCGTTTTTAATCATTTTATTTTTTTAATGATTTTATTTTTTTTAATCATTTTATTTCTGTTTTAATCATTTTATTTCCTTTTTTAATCGTTTTAATTTTTTAAATCATTTTAATTCTTTTTTTAATCATTTTTTTCTTTTTTAATCATTTTATTTGTTTTTTTAATCATTTTAATTCTTTTTTTTAATCATTTTAATTTTTTTTCAATCATTTTTATTTCTTTTTTTTAATAATTTCACCCCATGCATGGCCGGAGCGCCACTAGTTCTCATTGGGGTTACAGTCAGAGAAACGATTGGGTGCAAGGAATATTGAATATAGGATAAAAGATGAATGGGATTTAAGAAAATAGAAGACGGCTATTGACGTAAACGGAAGGGAATTTCACAGGCGGGAAGTGCGAGAAAATTAACTCTTCGCGTAGAAGTGTTGGTTGCATTTATCTCTTTCAGCGGTAAAACTGTGAGAGTTATTTGCCAATCTAGTAGCACGGTTAATTTAACTTCTCTTGCTTGATTGTGATGTCTCTAACCCAGTGATTCTGAACCGCTGTGTCGCGCAATTCTCTTAAGTGTGCTGCAAAAGATTATCACAGAAAAATATTATTGGATTCGAAATCCGTTTATAAATGCTCCTTCTAATATTGTACTTCCGTTATATGAAGAATGACTGGCTACCATTTCTAGAAATCAAAGGCTGAAAATAAGACATTCGACATTATCCATTCATACATTTTGGATTTCAATACAAATAAGAATATCCCACATTAGCTAAAGGGGCTTCATCAGTTTTATTGTCATTTTCTACGTTTTTATTTATGCGAATTTGGCTTCTCAACCCTAAATAGCATAAAATATAAGTGAGAAAGACTAAGCTCAAATGAAGATGAAATGAGGGTCTGCTATTTACACATTCGATCAAACATTGAAAGAATCCCGAAAAAAAAAAAAAAACACCAGGCACGGGTTTCGCATTAAATAAGCTGCACAAATCGCTGAATAGAAGCGTATTTGCAACATTCATATTTTCTTATAAATCTGTTTTATTTCATATTTAAATGTATACACGTTAAAAATTTTGCTAAGTGTGCCATGATCACTTTTTTATTTTTATTTTTATAATCAGATAGCCCCAAGCAAGGCACTGTTGTGCAGGGGGTTACATTGAAGGAAAGTTATAAGAAAGAGTGACAGATTATAGGGGGTGTCAGGAAGTGGGTAAGAGAATGTTGAGAATACTGATGAGAGTGGAGTGGGCGTAGAAAGGAGCATGAGAGAGATTATGCAGGTTAGTGAGATAAGAGATGACTATTTATTTTACATTTAAATTCTTGGAGATTGTAGCTGTCGGGGAAGCAAGTAAACAGAAGGGAATTCTTCAGGCGGGAAGTGCGAGAAAAGAAACTGTGAAGTAGAATTTGCGTTTAAATTTTATTGGTTTCACAGTAAAAGGGTGGGATCTAGTTGCTTTATCTTTGTGGCTCGAGTAAATTTATATATAGAGGGCGCCAGGAAGCTAAGTTCATCGGAGCAGAAGCCGTGAATGTATTTGTAGAAGAGACACAGGGAAGCCACATTTGCTCCTTGGTGTGCCGTTAGTTAAAAAGGTTGAAAGACATTGCACAATCGGTAACTCACCGTGCGTCTTTACTTTTGTTGGGGGCTATGAATAACAGCGCCAGTCTTTCGCACTTTAGAATTCGGAATTTTTAAATCATTTTTAAATAATATCTGAAATAACGCAATAACTTTTTCATAAACACACAAAAGTACAACTAAGTAAACACACGGATGTGCGTTGTGGTGTAATGAGGTGAGAAATCGGAGAGCTGAGTTCGAAATCCAGTCGAATTCGTTTCATTCACTTAAGCACAAACTCCCTTGAGAAAAATATCAATCCATCTCTTTTCTCTCCAGCTATGGATTGAATACCAAGACAGATTGATTTCTATAACCTTGGTTGCCAGCCAGTCTACCGGAGAAAATAATGTAGTTCGCCATTACATTCTGCGGTAGATTGGTTGCCAACCAAGGCTATAGAACCCAATCTGTCCTGCTGTTCAATCCTTTTACTGGAGTCAGTTATTTAAGAGCCATACGTGATACATGCTTGGGCGATCATGTCTCTTTCAATTTATGACTGACTAGGTAGAAGATTTTCCCGTATTAGCCATTATTTTCTGCGGTTGTTAACCAAAGCTATAGAACCCAGTCTCTTCTGCTATTCATTCCTTTTATCCAGATCAGTCAGTTAAGTGCCATACCTGATACACGCCCAGGCGATCATGTCTCGAAAGTAACATAACTGACTAGGCAGAAGACTTTCCCGCAATAGATTGCTATTTCTTTCTGCGGTAGACTTGTTGCCAATCAAGACAATAGAATTCAATCTGTCCTGCTATTCAATCCTTTTATCCAGATCAGTCAGTTAAGTACCATACCTGATACTCGCCCGGGCGATCATGTCTCGAAAGTAACATAACTGACTAGGCAGAAGACTTTCCCGCAATAGGTTGCTACTTCTTTCTGCGGTAGATTTGTTGCCAATCAAGACAATAGAATTCAATCTGTCCTGCTATTCAATCCTTTTATCCAGATCAGTTAGTTAAGTACCATACCTGATACTCGCCCGGGCGATCATGTCTCGAAAGTAATATAACTGACTAGGCAGAAGACTTTCCCGCAATAGGTTGCTATTTCTTTCTGCGGTAGATTTGTTGCCAATCAAAACAATAGAATTCAATCTGTCCTGCTATTCAATCCTTTTATCCAGATCAGTCAGTTAAGTACAATACCTGATACTCGCCCGGGCGATCATGTCTCGAAAGTAACATAACTGACTAGGCAGAAGACTTTCCCGCAATAGGTTGCTATTTCTTTCTGCGGTAGATTTGTTGCCAATCAAGACAATAGAATTCGATCTGTCCTGCTATTCAATCCTTTTATCCAGATCAGTCAGTTAAGTACCATACCTGATACTCACCCGGGCGATCATGTCTCGAAAGTAACATAACTGACTAGGCAGAAGACTTTCCCGCAATAGGTTGCTATTTCTTTCTGCGGTAGATTTGTTGCCAATCAAAACAATAAAATTCAATCTGTCCTGCTATTCAATCCTTTTATCCAGATCAGTCAGTTAAGTACAATACCTGATACTCACCCGGGCGATCATGTCTCGAAAGTAACATAACTGACTAGGCAGAAGACTTTCCCGCAATAGGTTGCTATTTCTTTCTGCGGTAGACTTGTTGCCAATAAAGACAATAGAATTCAATCTGTCCTGCTATTCAATCCTTTTATCCAGATCAGTCAGTTAAGTACCATACCTGATACTCGCCCGGGCGATCATGTCTCGAAAGTAACATAACTGACTAGGCAGAAGACTTTCCCGCAATAGATTGCTATTTCTTTCTGCGGTAGACTTGTTGCCAATCAAGACAATAGAATTCAATCTGTCCTGCAATTCAATCCTTTTATCCAAATCAGTTAGTTAAGTGCACTATGTGATACACGCTTAGGCGATCATGTCTCTTTCGATCCATGACTGACTAGGCAGAAGATTTTATCGCAGTAGTTTGCCATTACTTTCTGCGGTAGATTGATACACAATGTATCCTAGTATTCGCTCCTTGTATACAATAGCTTTCTTAGATCCATGATTGAAAATGACTTCGAGCGAATGATTCTTGTAGGGCTTGGTGAGGAGAGTTCTTTTATCGAAGATGGTGGACTGGCGCTATAGAAGCAGGGAAACCACATCATTTGAAGACTTTCAACGGCAGAAACAACTAAAATGGATACCGCATGTAACTGGAAGTGGAAAATAATGAAATAATCCTGATGTTGACAGTCCACACTGTTTTAAACAAAAGATAAGGAAGGAAACGCTCATCAATACTGGAAAGGGCGGTTAGGGTTATCTATCCGTTTCCTCTATATAACTGTTGATTACTTCGCTGTTAAATAAAAACCGTTAAAATATCGCCGATTAGAAAACACGAAACAAAAAAATGATGTTTTCAAAAGTTTTGCTTGGTTTTGATACAATCATTCTTTCATTTTTAAGTTTTTTCTTTCTCTTTCTTTTTTTCTACTTTAATTCAGTCAAATTACAAGTTTCTTTGCGAAATCATTATCACCTTTTTCCTTCTCTCTTTCTTCATTCGTTTTCATTCCTTTTCCAACAAATTCTTTCTGATTTTTCATAATGATACAGTTTTCTTTCTTTCTTTTATTCTTTCTTTCTTTTTTCTTCATTTTTCTTTCTTTCCTTATTTCTTTCATTCATTCTTTCTTTCCTTCTTTTATTTTTCCTTCTTTCTTTTCTTCTTTCATTCTTTCTTTTTTCTTTCTTTCTTTCTTATTAAATATTGTCACTTCTTTTACGTATTCATTTTTTTACATTGTTCTTGTTTTTTTTTTTCATTTTCATTCGTTTTCCATTTCTTTATGTTTATACCGTTTGATTTGTTTAATTTTTGAAAATTTTTTACTGATATTTTTATCTTTCTTTTGTTATTTATTTAAATGAGTTTTCTATTTCTTTACTTAATTTTCTTTTTTCTTTCTTTATTTCTTTTGTTATTTTCTTTTTAATGACTTTTTCCTCTTCATTTATTTATTTATTTACTGATATTTTCTTTCTTTCTTTCTTTCTTTCTTTCTTTCTTTTGTTATTTTCTTTTTAATGACTTTTTCCTCTTTATTTATTTATTTATTTACTGATTTTTCTTTCTTTCTTTCTTTCTTTTTTCATTTTTCCTTCTTTACTTGCTTTTATTAGGCATCATCACTTCTTTTCCCGATATTTTCTTTTCTTTTCTTTGTTTTGTTCTTTTTTCATTTTGCCCATTCGTTCTTATTTTTTCCAACATGTTCTTTCTTTCTTTCTTTCTTTCTTTCTTTCTTTCTTTCTTTCTTTCTTTTGTTATTTTCTTTTTAATGACTTTTCCTCTTTATTTATTTACTGATTTTTCTTTCTTTCTTTCTTTCTTTCTTTTTTCATTTTTCCTTCTTTACTTGCTTTTATTAGACATCATCACTTCTTTTCCCGATCTTTTCTTTTCTTTCCTTTGTTTTGTTCTTTTTCATTTTGCCCATTCGTTCTTATTCTTTTCCAACATGTTCTTTCTTTCTTTTTTCTTTCTTTCTTTTTTCTTTCTTTCTTTCTTTCTTTCTTTCTTTTTTATTTTGTTCGCTCTTTTTTCTTTGATTTCTTTGCTTTCTTTTTTTCATTTTTTTCTCTTTTCTTTTCCAACACGGTATTGCTTTTTTCTGCATTCATTAATACTTATTTTATTTTGTTCGTTTCAATTCACATTATTTTGTTATTTTCTTATTTAGCCTTCTTCTCGTTCCATCAATCATGTGGCCAAACCTTCTTTCATTGTTTTCCCTAAACGTATTTCAAATTCTCCTTCTTTTCCCTTTTAATTCTTCCATGATTCTCACACCCAGTTTTATCTATTTCGTTCCAGCTTTTTCTGTTTTCATTAGGACGTCCGGCAACCATACCATTTCTTGAGAATTGCATAAAAGAGGAGAACCGTTCTTTGAAACCAATTCCATCTACAATTTCGCCATATGTCAAGAACATGCCGAGAAAGTAAGTAAAGAATTTCAGCAAAAAAGCCTTTCCTTTTGATCTACCAAGGAATGCAACGAAGCAAAGTATTAAACTCGTCGGCGCTCTTGGAGACAGTGCGCAAAAAAAAAACAAAAAAAAACAAAAAAACCAAAAAAAAACCAAAAAAAAAACCCAAAAAAAAAACAAAGCCAAGAGGAAACAAAACAACAAAAAAGACAGATGGATAACGAAATTTATTGGACAAAACGTGTATTTCTGGTAATTCATCAATCATTATCTACGATAAGTCAGATAGAATTATAATAGATTTTCGGTATATTTACATTTACAACTGGTGTCTGTGTTTCGAAACCAATAATCGACATCTTGAGCTATATAACATTCTGTCCACGGTTGCTAGCAACAGTTCAATATGCAAATTACAAATTGAAGATACCGAAATCAAGTGTTTTAACAGAGGGCGAAAGCGAAACACTAAAATTCGATGGTGCATTCGGATAGCGAAAAATGCCTTCCAAAATCTAAGCAAAGTATTAAGTATCGTTGGAAACGAAGATAAGAGTAGTGAATACTTATAAAATATGAATCCTTGTATATAGCATCAAATGCTTTGACCAGGTGTAATGACTATCAAGCTTGTCTCACTAGATCAATTACGATTGAGACTTGAATTTGATCCTCACTGGGTGCTTCATACTAAGCCTTGTGCCACTTCTACGCTACTCTTTCTAAATCGATATTGGACACTTTGAAGCGGTGTAATGGTTAGCAAGCTTGTCTTACTAGATCAATTACAACTGAGAAGTAAGTTCGATCCTCACTGGGTGCACCATACTTTCGGTTCGACGTGTTGCATTGGTTAGTAAGCTTGTTTAGCTAAATCAATTACGGTTGAGCAGTGAATTCGATCCGAACTGTTTACTCCATACTATCGGACGTGCTACATCTATGCTACGTGGTCCTGGGCATGACGGTAAACTGCATCCGGCAGCAAGGCCTCTGATTGGGAAGTTGTGAGGAACACGGAACTACCTCTTAATTGCTGTTGTTCCCAGGTCCACCCTGACCCGGAGCGGTAGCACCTGTTAGGGTCTCAGCTATGGGCAAATAGTTAACTCCCAAACTAGGGTCAAAACACTATGAAAGTATAAAATTAGAATTTTATAGAAATATATACATAAAAATACTTTTGTAGGATAATATACATTTTCGAAGGAATAATATTACCAACAATAAGTTTTTGAAGAAAATTATTGCCATATCACATTTTTGAAGGAAAAAATTATTTTCAGCAAAGCAGTTTTGAATACAAAACTAGAAGACATTTTCAGTTTTCTAAAATAAAAAAGAATAAAACCAAACTATTTCTATTAAAGTCTGACTAAATCAGCCTTCTCACTATAACCGAACATTAAAAAAATACCTTAAAATCCCACTTATTGGAATTAAATTGCTCACAGAGGTTGATATGCCGTTAAACAAAACTTAAACTCACGATAACCAAACATTAAAAAAAACCTTAAAACCCCACGTTTTTGGCATTAAATAACCCACAGAGGTGTTGATATGCCGTTAAACAAAACTCAAACACAATCTCAAACATCTACGCTACGTTTACAAAACCGCTATTAGTACACTTTTGACACTTTGTAATGGTTAGCAAGCTTGTCCAGCCAGATTAATTACAATGCGTTAGAATCAAAGAAAAGAGTACTGAGTTGTTACATATTACAAGTCCTCCTATATGACAGTGAATGCTGGACAATCTTCTCACAAAAAAGACCAGACTTGAAGCAGAAAAATGTGGTTCTACAGAAGGATGCTGAGAATAGTATGAAGGAAGCATTTTAGAGACAATGGAACGAAAATAACACTTACGTTTAAAATCAGAACGAGAGAGTTGGAATTCCTGGGGCACATAATGAGGAAAGAGGGCTTGGAAAATTTGATACTAAAATGAGGTTAGAACTTAATAAATGGAGTTGACCGGAGTTAGAATCAGCAAGTCAATGCCAACGATTCTTTCCAAGGCTGTAAAATTGATGTAATAAACTGGAATTCGAACTCGGATGTCCGATTCCTTATCGGAATCTGAGCCATAATCTTTTACTCTCGTCGTCTTGCGGCCATTGGCCGAGATAGAACTCACTACACCCACTCCAGTATTCCCTGTGCATTTGGAACACTGGCGCAGTTTATAGCGAAATTCATAATTTTGTCAATACTTGCTGCTTCGCCAGGGCTAGCAAGTGTGTTTTTATTGTGACATCAACACTAGATGGTTTGCCTCCAGGCTCCATCCTGTTATTTAACCCATAACTGGAGGTAAGTGACGGATTAATACCTTTCCCAAGAGTACCAGTGCTGAAGTTAATGCAGGGTACTCAACTGGAATTCGAACTCGGCTCACTCACCGATTTCTCTTTCCAAGCGGATATCAACTGCACCACAACGTACATCCCTCACTGAACGCTTAAGCGCCTGGTATTCCCAAGTGGTCACCCAACTAAGTACTGACCAGGATCAACGTTGCTTAACTTCGGTGATCGAACGAGAACCGGTGTATTCAACGTGATATGCCGTAAGTCAGTTTTACTCTTCTGTGCCTTGAACTTCGTTTGGAGCAGGGTTAGTTAAGATTGGTTGATTTTAACACATATCAACTTTTACTACCTTATTTAATGTAGATTATTATGCGGCACCCAGTGACGATAGAAGTGACCACTTACCCGTCATCAAGACGAGCCTCGATAGCTATCAACTCATGCTGAGACTTCATGGATAGAAAGATATGTCTATATCGTGTTGAATGCACCGGTTCCTGTCCGATTACCGTTAAGCAAAATCGAACCTAGTCAGTACTTAAATGGGTGACCATTTGGGAATACCAGGTGCTGTAAACGTAAGGACCAAGAATGGTCCACTGGTTCTCCAGGTTTTGGGGTTGGGTGCAGGGCTAACAACCCTGCCCCGTAAAAAAAAGTTTGTTATAGAAACAGCAACAAAAACTTACTGCCCTATGCACCATTGGGTGTGATGGATAAATGATGATTGACAATAGAAGTGACAATAGAAGTCACCACTTAGTCGTCATCAAGACGAGCCTCGATAGCTATCAACTCATGCTGAGACTTCATGGATAGAAACATATGAACAAAATGAGATAAATTCTCCAATGTACTTAGCTCACTGGTACCCCCTATATACGAATTTCCTCGAGCCACAAGATTAGTAACTAGGTCCCACCCTTTTACTGTATAACCGATAAATTGTAAACGCAAATTCTACTCCATCAGCTTCTTTTCTTGCACTTCCCGCCAATGGAATTCTTTTCCGCTTACTTGCTTTCCCGACAGCTACAATCTTCAAGAGTTCAAATGTAAAGTCAATAGTCATCTTCTGTCTCATTAACTTGCATCCTCTCTCTCATGCTCTTTTCTCCGTCCACTCCACTCTCATCAGTATTCTCTTCCTTCTCATACCCTCTTCCTGACACCCCTTCTAACTTGTCACCCTTTCTCATAACATTCCTCCTATGTAACTCCTGCGCAACAGTGGCAGAAAAATGCTTTGCTTGGGGGCCACACGATTACAAAAAAATAAAATAAAATAAAATAAAATAAAATAAAATAAAATAAAAATAAGGAGAAAATGCAGACAGGCTAAAGAGGAATGGCTCAATGACAAATGTGCAAAAGTAGAGAGATTGAGCCACAACAATAAAGCAGACATGCATAAAGAAATAAAAGAACTGACAGAATAAAAAACCTGCATTTCAAAATCCAAGTATGGAACAATCATATTGGAGAAAAAGGAAATACTCCAACTATGGGAAGAATATATAAAAGATCTTTTCCACGACAAAAGAGAGCAACCGATAATACACAAAGATGGAGACGGACCAGAAATATTAAAGTCTGAAGTGGAATCTGCAATTGCCAAACTGAATAGAAACAAAGCAGCGGGACCAGATTGCATAGTCATAGAGCTGCTGATAGCCCTGGAAGAAATTTGGCATAGAAAAAACTACAGAAATAATAAATGAAATTTATAATAGTGGTGTAATACCAGATGACCTCAGTAAGTCGGTCTTCATAGCACTGCCTAAGAAGCCAGGAGCAAACGAATGTGAACTCCACAGAACCATCAGTTTAATGAGCCATATAACAAAACTGATCGCCCGAATCCTGATGAATAGAGCGAGAAGCAGAATCAGGCGAGAGATAGGACAAGAACAGTGCGGTTTTGTCAAAGACATTTGAACAAAGAAACGCCATATTTATGATTAGGATGCTCTCTGAAAGGGCTATACAAATGAAGAAGGACTTACACCTGTGCTTCATTGATTATGCGAAGGCGTTTGACAAAATACGCCACAAAGAATTGATGGAGATGCTCGGCAACCGTGACATATTTGAGAAAGACTTAAAAGTAATCAAGAATCTTTACTGGCAGTAAACCGCTAGTGTACGGACAGGTAACGAATTCAGCAGATCTACAAAGATAGAAAGGGGCGTAAGACAAGGATGTGTCTTTTCACCAGATCTGTTCAACTTGTACAGCGAGAATATTTTGAGGACCCTAGAAGTTATGCCCGGATTCGTCATCGGAGGCCACAATTTAAACAACATAAGGTACGTAGATGAGAAAGATGATAGAGATGATACAGTGATGATAGCAGACACAAAAAGGAAGCTACAAGACCTCCTACAAAGTTAGATGAAGAGAGTAACAAGAAAGGCTTACAAATAAACTGCAAGAAAACCGAATGCATAGTCATAAGTAAAAGGGGCAGCCCAATATGCCAAATATAGGTCGTGGATACGAAAATCAAGCAGTTACAAAAATTGAAATACCTGGGAAGTGTTATAACAGAAGATGGAAAGTGCGACACAGATCCGAAGGCGAATTGGCATGGTGAAGGAAGCATTCCAGAAGTTGAGTAAAGTATTAAGAAACAGGATAATTTCTTTAGAAACAAAGAAGAGAGTACTGGATTACTATGTGATGTCAGTTATTCAATATAGCAGTGAATGCTGGACAATATCACCGAAGATGAAGGAAAAACCTGAAGCAACTGAAATGTGGTTCTACAGAAGGATGCTACGAATATCATGGATCGAGCATGTGAGCAAATGAGGTTTTGAAAATGATATAACGAAAAGGAAATTAATACTGAGAATCAGGAAGACACAGCTAAAGTTCCTGGGACATGCAATGAAGAAGGAGGGCTTGGAAAACCTGATACTAACAGGCCAGATAGAGGGAAAACGAGACAGGGGAAAGCAGCGGATAACATATTTGAAGGACCTAATCAGGTGGATGATGGAACGAGGGTTGCATAGTGTAACAGGAGAAGGTGTGCTAAGAGCCACCAGGGATAGGGAGAAGTGAAAGCCATGATCGCCTACGTACTGAAAGGAAAGGGCACATAGAAGAAGGTGTATATCATGCGATTTTTAAAATTTCTTGCCAAATGGATAATTCTAAATGAAAATAAAATGGTTCTTTTGTTATTATTACTTTGCAAAATTTTATAAGTCATGGAAGCAAAGATGAACTCCTCCGAATCACACTAAATTTTCTTTATTCTTTTATTGAGGAAACTGCAATATAGGTAATTATTAAATACTTATAAATTCATTTGATGCATATGTTATTGTGCAGTATTACCAAAAGAGCCATTTTATTTTCAATAAAAATTATTCACTTGGCAATAAATACTAAAAAATAGGATGAAATACCTAATTTTTTTAAAACACTTGGGTGGCCTAATAATTATGGCTGGTAGTGTACATATATATATATATATATATATATATATATATATATATATATATATATTCTTAATCGTTTCACCCCATGCAAGGCGGTAACGCTACTAATGCACAGAGGGCTACATAGGAGTAAAAGTTTAGAGAGGAGGAGAGTAAAGAGAAAGACGAACCAGTTACAGTGGGTGTCAGAGAAAGGAGTAAGAGAAGGATGGGAATACAGGTGTGATGACAGTTGCAAAGGTAAATAAAAACGAAAAGATATACAAAGAGATGTAGAAAGAACTAGAGTAAAGTGGTTAAGAAATGGGTATTGACATTGCATTTAAATTCCTGGAAGTTGTAGCCATCAGGAAAGCAAGAATATGGAAGAGAGTTCCACAGACGGAAAGTGCAAGAAAAGAAGCTAATGGAGTAGAATTGTCTGCATTTGGTTGATCATACTGTGAATGGGTGGGACCCAGTTGTCATGCTGGTTGCACGAGTAAACTTCTGTGGAAGGGGCACTAGTTACTCTAGTTCGTTGGAGCAGAAGCCATGAAAATATCTATAGAACAGACAGAGGGAAACCACATCTCGTCGATGAGAAAGCGGCTGGACTCGAGCCGCCAAGCCGGTACCTATTACATTACTGATTCTCCTTTGGAGCCTCTCAAGAACACAGAGATGAACAGCGGGGGCGCCTGACCATATATGACAGCAGTATTCCATGCACGGACGGTTGGTTGATTTGTATATGTGCAGAGTGGATTCAGGCGGAAAAAACATCCTAGCCCGACACGGTGACACAACCTTCCCAGCAGCCAGCAGTGAATTTAGCTATTGATTCAATGTAATAGTTCCATTTGAGATCGGAAGAGAGGGTAAGGCCAAGGGGACGATGTATATTGCTCTCAAGGTGACTCGCTTGGTCCATATGAAGATAATATGTAATATGACCTGGCTGAGAATGGTAGCTCGAGAAAATATTCGCCCAAGATGCAATAGATGCAAATATTCTAACACCATGTTGGTAGCAAAATATTAGCATCTGTTGCATGTTCGGTTTGAACGTTAGCTGGCTACCAATCATTCTGTCTACATACAGTCAATACTCAGTTGTGTATTTTTACACTAGATAAATCTTTAATTATCCTTGTGTCAATGGTGTTATCTTCGTATATTTAAAAACTGTGACAGGCCAAAAGCACTCTTGGATTTTCTCGGTTTCTTTTGTAAGCTTTTTCCAGGTTTGTAGAAACTGGATCATATTCAAAAACTTGTCAGTCAAATTTAATAATGCATATAAATATATAGTGGCTTTTTGCTTTATATATATATATATATATATATATATATATATATATATATATATAGTAAATAGCTAACCTAAAGAGCCAATGAACCTACCAAGGTTTCACCTAACCGGATCTTAAGAGAGCCAACCTTCCCTGAAGATTCGTTAAGTGAAACCTTTGTAGGTTCATTGGCTCTTTAGGTTAGTTATTTACTTTGTTTGCTCTACTTGCGTATTGAGCGCTTTTTGTTTTAGGTTACTCGTCTCGGGGATTTTTTTTTGGGGGGGGGGGGGCTACGTACTTTGACTGATGTTCAAGTGCTTAGCTCGTTCTTTTTTTATTACATTTTTTTCCTTCCGAGTATGTATTCGGAGGGTTTTGCGAAACGAGTATAGCTATAGGTTTATATATATATATATGCGAAATTTTGCGAAACTGATTAACTCCGATCTGATTTTAATTTATTTGCTTGAACATTATTATGGATAGTCGTATTTGAGTAGGTACTCTGTTTTTTTTTTATAATTAAAGAGTATATTTATTTATATCTATCGGCCTGAATAATCGTCAGAGGACGCACATTTTCCGAACAAGATTTCTCGATTATTTATGAAGGTAGACATAAATAAATATAGTGTTTAATTCTAAAAAATAGTGTATATGCACAAATACGAGTATCCATTAAAAAGAACTTTTACACAGAATCGGAGGCCACAACTTCAACAACATAAGGTATGCAGATGATACAGTGCCGAATGCAGACACGGAAAGGAAACTACAAGACCTCCTACAGAAGGTATCGGTGGAGAGAGACAAAAAAGGACTACAAATAAACCTCAAGAAAACTGAATGCATGGTCATCAGCAAAAGGGACAACCCAAAATGCCAAATACAGGTGGAGGATACCAGAATCAAACAGGAGATGGAAAGTGCGACACAGAGATCCGAAGGCAAATTGGCATGACAAAGGACGCGTTCCAGAAGCTGAGTAAAGTACTAACACACAAGAAAATTTCACTAGAAACAAAGAAAAGAGTGCTGGATTGCTATGTGATGTCAGTTCTTCAATACAATAGTGAATGCTGGACAATATCATCGAAAATGAGGACAAAACTGGAAGCAGCGGAAATGTGGTTCTGCAGAAGGATGCTGCGGATATCGTGGACTGAGCATGCAAGCAACGATAAGGTGCTGGAAAGAATGGCAACAAAAAGGAAATTAATACTGAGCATCAGAAAGAGACAACTGAAGTTCCTGGGACACTCAATGAGGAAGGAGAGCTTGGAGAACCTGATACTGACTGACCAGATAGAAGGAAAGAGAGACAGAGGAAAGCAGCGGATAATATATTTGCAGGGCCTGATCAGGTGGATGACGGAACGGGGGTTGCCAGGAGTAACAGGAGCAAACATACTAAGAGCCACCAGGAATAGGGAGACATGGAGAACCATGATCTCCTACGTCCTGAAGGGACAGGGCACAGAGAAGAAGAAGATATATATATTGCTTAAATGTCATTTTTATGGATAAGTACATTTGAGAATATGCTCTGTGTTTATTTATTTAATACTCGCGAAGCATTCTGACAGAGGATGGAAAGTGAGACACTGAGACCCGAAGGCAGATTCGCATGCCCAAAACGCATTTCAAAAACTGAGCAGAGTATTGAGAGGCAGTAAGATTTCATTGGGGGCAAAGAAAAGAGTACTGGATTTTTATATGATATCTGTCCTTCTATAAGGTAGAGAATGCTGGACGATATCAACAAGGATGGAGAAGAGACTCGAAGCAACCGAAATGTGGTTCTACAGAAGGCTTCTGAGGATGCCATGGACAGAATATGTGAGCGACAACAAGGTTTTGGAGGGTATTCAAACACAAAAGAAGCTTATACTTGGTATCAGGAAAAGACAACTGAGGTTTTTGAGACACCTTATAAGAAAGGAGGGCTTGAAGAACCTGATACTCACGGGATGGATAGAGGGGAAAAGAGACAGAGGAAGCAGTGCAAGACCTACTTGACAGGCTTCAGCAGGTGGATAGCCGGGTTCAAAAAGAACGTTTAAACAAATTATATATATATATATATATATATTGCTTAAATGTTATTTTTATGGATACCCATATTTGAGTAGATGCTCTGTATTTATTTAATACTCGGGAAGCATTCTGACAGAGGGTGGAAAGTGAGACACTGACACCCGAAGACGGATACGCATGGCCGAAACGCATTTCAAAGGCTGAGTAGTGTATTGAGAGGCAGGAAGATTTCATTGGAGATAAAGAAAAAGAGTACTGGAATTTTATGTGATATTTATCTTCCTATATGGCAGCGAATGAGACTCAAGCAACAGAAATGTGGTTCTACAGAAGGATTCTGAGGATACTATGGACAGAACATGTGAGCAACGACGAGGTTTTGGAGAGAATTCAAAAGAAAAGGAAAGATATAATTGGCAAATAAGGGGATGTACGTTGTGGTACAGTGGATATCGGCTCGGAACGAGAAACCGGGAAGCCGAGTTCGAATTCCAGCTAAATCCATTGTATTCACTTACGCGCAAATACCCTTGGGAAAGGTACTAATCCGTCTCTTCCTTCCAGTTATGGATTAAATAGCAGGACAGATTGGGTTCTATAGCCTTGGTCGGCAACCAGTCTACCGCAGAAAGCAATGGCAACCTACTGCGGGATAATCTTCTGCCCAGTCAGTCATGTCTCTTTCGAGACATGATCGCCCAAGCGTGTATCACGTATGGCACTTAACTGACTGAATGAGGAAGGAGGGCTTGAAGAATCTGATACCCACAGAACGGATGGAGTGGAAGAAAGGGGAAATCAGCGTGAAACCTTGATGGGCTTGAGCAGGTGGATGGCGGAGCGGAGTTTGGGAGATATACCAAGAGGAAAAATTTTAAGAGCGAAAAGTGGAGGTCCATGATCGCCTACGTCCTGAAGGATCACGACACATGAAGAAGAAAGAGTAAATTTATCTAGTTCAATGAACCTGCCTGAATATTCAAGAATTCTTGTTAGAAAGATTTAGGTCGTTAGATGGAAATGAATAACTATACGGTTTAACAAATTAACAAAAAACATCTACTCGAATCTAAGCTATCTATTAAAAATAAAGTTTAATCAATAAATTAAAATATGTCGGTGTAATTAATTACAAATCCATCCCGATATATATATATATATATATACTAGCAGTATAGCCCGGCGTTGCTCGGGTGTAATGATAGCTTTAAAACTAATCCATGGTTCTGGAGCTCAGACTCTTTGGACGTTGGCACAAAAGACTAAAAAGTTTCCAGTTAAAGCGAAACCGTAGACTGAAAGAAAAATGAATGGATGTAAGTCAACTTTTGATTTCCTGGTATCGATTTATATATATATATATATATATATATATATATATATATATATATATATATTATCAATTTTCTGCACTATTTTAAGAACTGCAACCTTGAAACTTCTGAATATTGTTTCTTATGTCTTTGTCTATAAGTGTATCAAATTTGATTAAAATCAGACCGCTCCTTCTACAACACGATTTTTTTTTATTATTGATTTTCGATATTTATTGGGGGTATCTCGACACAAAACCTTGCTAGGAACACTCGCAGACGCTTATAGTACAACTGTGTAAATTTTCACAAAAATCGGTTCAGCCGTTTTGGTGTCTATAGTAAATCGGAAGTTATAAACTTATTTCAGGCGAACCATCATCAGCTTCCGTCTTTATTTTACAAAGGATCCTTTGTAAAATAAAGACTGAAGCTGATGATGGTTCGCCTGAAATAGGCTTATAACTACCGATTTACCATGAAATAACATGTCTGCCTTAATTTTTCATATATATATATATATATATATATGTGTGTGTGTGTGTGTGTATATATATAAGAAATATATATATGTGTGTGTGTGTGTGTGTTTGTGTGTGTGTATTTGTAGTAATATACATGTATATTACAGCATATATATGTCATCCATTAGTTCTAACTACCATTAATTATATATATATTTGTGTGTTTGTTTGCGCGTGTGTGTGTGTGTGTACGTATTATGTACGTATGTATTTGACGAGACTCCCCCTTTCTCAACATAATGACCTTTCCTTTATCACTCGTTTTATCTATCTTCTTCAATACGTCTTCATGTATTTGTCTTAGGCATATTTCTCTTTCTTCATCACGCTGTCGTCCTACCCAACCCCCCACCATATTCATTCCAACCACTCCCTTGTTCTGTCAGTTTCTTCTCTTCCTTAATGTCACGTGCTACAAACAGGTGCTCTCACAAATCAATAAAATGTACTTTAAATTATGCTCCTACGTATGGCTAGCGCGTGTGAAAAATATGCCCTCCCTCCGTTCACCGTCCTAACACCGTCTTCACCAGTCGTACTGTACCCCACCACCAGTCTCCCTCTCGCACTGGTTAAATGTCCTTAGTCGCCGACGGTGGCGCATTGTTGCGGTAAGGGGCGTTAGAAATAATTAACTTAAAATCAAGATGATGACCGTCTCCATGGATACAGGGGCCCGTGAATTCACTTATACATCCGAATGGCGATATTGAAAATTTCTGTCGTTATAACGGAATAGCTGCGGCTAAATAGTGAATAAATAGACAAAATAATTTTGAAAATATTTAAAATAGCCTTCCTCATGTCGCTGATCACGATGGCGATGAATAAAAACAAAAATATTTTTGTTAAATTAAACTAAATTAAGTAAAATATTTTATATTAAAAAAAAATCAAGTTAGTAATGATGATGATGATGACACTTCTGCTGCTCCTGATGACACTGCTGCTAATGATAATGATCGTATTGTGCGGAAGAACTTGGTGATAATCATGGTGCTTTTGATGATGACGATGACGATGAGAATATTAGTGAAACGGTGGTGATGATGATGACAGTTATAGTGTTGTTAGTGTTGATGAGTTTGATGAGGATGATAATAGTGATGGTGATAGTGATATTGTGATCATGGTTATACTGACTTTTGATGATGGCAATAACAATGATCATGGTGGTGACTGATATCACTTATATGATGAAGGTGGCGATTATTATGATGATGGTGATGGTGAAGATGATTATGGCGATCGTGATTATCTTGTTGAAAATGGAGTGGGTGGTTATCATGATGTTAGTGATGATGATGATTGGAATTTGTAGTAATGCTGATGAAGGTTATTTGATGATGTTGATGCTGATGATGGTGATCGGAATGTTGTATATGAGGATAGTGATGATTGAAGTTTGTGATGTGTATGATGGTAATAATGATGTTGGTGATGATGATGGCGATGAAACTGATGTTAACTATGTTGATAGCTGTGTGATGCTGATAAATGGTTATGCTGATGACTGATAATGATTGTAGTAAAGCTAATGTTGGTGATGACGATGTTTGTGATGGTGTAGGTGATGTTGGTTATGATGATGATGATGCCGAGAGTGGTAATGTTATTGATGTTGATAGTGATGCTGGCGTTAATGATAGTGATGAGTGTAATTTTAGTTATTTTTTGATAGTGACGATGTTGATGGTGTTGGTGATGGTAGTGGTCATGATGATGGTGTTTTTATCAGGGAAACGTAAAATGGTAAGTCTTAAGAAAATGAAAATTCTATGTAAAGATTTCAAAATGGAAGAAAAACAAGGAAACACACGCCAAAAGAAACGAAATAATAACTGACTTGATAATGTCCTTGGTAGAATGGTACATAAAAAAAAAATAACCAGAACAGAAAAAAAAAGAAGAGAAAAGAATATTAAAAAAAATAAAAAAGTGGTAACGAGAAAAACAAAAATTTCGAAAACGATAATATGAGAATATAGGCTACAATAGTGCAAGAAATTTCTTATCAGACGAGAAGTAAAAGTAAAAATAAAGGAAGAATTGAAATGGTAATATTAAATGATAATGAAAATAATGAAAAATATGTGCAAGTTTTAAATAAGAGGAAAAAACTTAAGGAAAATTATAAAAAGTAAACAAATAAAATAGTCAAGATGGCGCCCCGCACTTTCGCGCCAATTCCAGTTTTGTATAAAGGTAACAAAGCGAACTATTTCGTTGTTATTACCTGCCAAAGCTGCAGCTATGAGGACACTATTTTCCTGGAAGTGATGGGAAATGGGTTGGTGGTGCTGTCGATGAGGAGCAGTAATTTCAACAGAATTAATTTGGAGGGAAAGAAGAAACAAAAAGCTGGTAGATATACCAAGGAAGAAACAGACACACACACGCGCCCACACACACAGACACACACACATATGCACACACGCGCCCACACACACACACACCCACACACACACATATGCACACACATAGTCACATAGACACACAAACACACAGACCATATATATATATATATATATATATATATATATATATATAAATATGAATTTTGTGTTCTGAAAACTCACATATGTA
>JBBBDQ010000750.1:507500-575000 GCA_037127315.1 Ascarosepion bandense | reverse complement strand
ATTTCTATATTTTCAGGTATTTTCCATATGGTTTGTTTATCCAAGCGCTTTTGGTTCTACTTTTATTCTGTTACACGTAAAATACCATTCATCCTCGAAAATATCTAAAAGTATAGCCGAAAGTGCTCGGATAAACAAAACATTTGGACAATTTTTAGTATAATTTATGTTCACAAAGGAAAGAAATCATAAGATCACATGAAAAATTACATAAAAACCTCACCCTGTCTGCCATTTTTAATAAAACCTGCATATATATATATATCCGCAGACAGATCTGTTTTGCTGTATCACAGCTCATCAGTATGGTTAGACATCAGATTGCTTTTTACCCAGGATTGAAACCCGACCGAATTGGCATTAGTCGGCGATTCTAACTCTGACCTACGGGCGATATATATATATATATATATATATATATATATATATATATATATATATATGTACTCGATGGGAAGAAATATGAATAGTTTTTAACTACTAATTATTAACTATCTTGATAATTATAAGATGCGACGATTATTCGAAAAACAACGCTATAATGATATTGGCAATAACAAATTTGATGGTTATAACGGAAGTTATTTTGGACCCTTTCCTAAATTTGACACGAAGAACTGAAAAAACACCGCATCAGTTTATCCAATAATTAATACATTGCATATGATTTTACACTTTATAGAATATGTCGATAAATTCTATAAGGAGAGAATAAGCACCCATCAAAATTAAAACCTATTCAAACGACTCTTCGTCAGAAGGATCAGATAAGAGTCATAATTTTGGCAATAAAAATGATCTCCAAAATTAACAAAACATCAGTCAGTTAAGTGCCATACGTGATACACGCTTGGGCGATCATGTCTCGAAAGAGACATGACTGACTGGGCAGAAGATTATCCCGCAGTAGTTTGCGATTACTTTCTGGTTGCCAATCAAATCTGTCCTATTTAATCCATAGGTGGAGGGAAAAGAAACGGACTAATACCTTTTCCAAGGGTATTTGCGCGTAATTGAATGGAACGAATTCTGCTGAAATTCGAACTCTGCTCTCCGATTACTCGTTCCGAGCCGATATCCACTGCACCACAACGTATATCCTAATATAATCATAATAACATATAAGCCTTCGAAATATGCATGATTGAGGACGTAAGAAGAAAGTACCTGGCTTAAGTTGTGCAAAGGACAATTGAAAAAGAAAACACAAAACAAGTGTAGAACGAATATACTTTAAATAAAAATAGGCAAAACACAATAAATTATGAAATGTAGCTTCTGAAGAGAAAAGCATTGATGTAAATAAGGGAACAGTAGACATAACTGATTATAAATGTTATCCAACTGGAAATTACACAAATTGTTCATGATTCTGTAAATAAAATGGGATTAGCAATCGACGCAACAGCTGTCAACTCAGAAAGGGGAATGATAAAGCTATGTTCAAATTCTCACTTCGTCTCTTGCATCCATTTTGCATTAATGCCCATGAGAATGATATGAGTACATATTCCCCCTTCCCCAGCTATATATTAAATACGAGAGTCATTCAATAAGGTAAATTTTTCGGTATAAGGACTTCTTACACAGATAGGAGGTTACTTCTTTTTTCAACGTAGTCTCCCAGCAGTATCAAACACTTTTCCCATCTGTGCACAAGCTTCCGTATTCCCTCAGCGTAAAAATCTTTGGTCTAATGTCTCAGCCAATCGCTCACAGCACTTTTGACTTCATCGTCACTTTCAAACTTCGTGCCTCTCGTGAACGCTTTCAAGGAACCAAACAGGTGAAAGACTGAAGGGGCAAGGTCAGGGCTGTAAGGGAGATGAGGAAGCAGTTCCCTGCCCAGTTCGTTGATGCTCTGTACCGTTTGGACTGCTGTGTGAGGCCTTCGAGTAGGCAAGATCAACATGGACAATTTTGTGTGCTGTCCCAACAGATAGGCTCAAAGTCCCTGCAATGTCATCCATCGTCATCCTTCTGTCAGACAGAATGAGGTCATTGACTGATTCGGTCACCTCAGGAGACCTCACTTCTGTAGGCATCCCAGGCCTGTCTTCATCCTTAATACTGCTCCGTCCTTCATTAAACAATTTATCCTACTTGTAGATATTTTTTGGCTGAAACATGTGGCATCATACACAGTTGACATTCTCCTATGAATTTCAACTGGTTTGCACCCTCCAGCAACCCAAAACTTTATAACTGACCTCTATTCAATCCTGGAACATGCTTCTTAGTCGGTCATCTTTGTTAATCTCCAAAACTCTCAAAGTTTTTTTTTTTCAATCTGAAAAAAAAAGAAAAAAAAAATTAAATCCCTTTGAAAACGAAGTAAAGGAAAAAACTAAGCTACTATCTGTATTCGAAGTCCTTATACCGAAAAATTCACCTTATTTATTGAATGACCCTCGTATCATTATAGACTTGGGTTACAACGAATTTTGAATAAAAGACAATTCTTACTTTTAAACCGTGTAGACTAAACTAAACAAGGTGTAATAGCAATTCACAGATAATAAGGAAGTTGATGTATAGTCAGGTAGTCGTTCTTATTCTGAAGAGATATGGCTTTAAATGTAAGATAAAATAAAATGTATAAACACAATAACAATATTTTTCTAAAGAATAGAAAATATTGAACAGTGAGTGGGCTTTTCAACGACTGCACACAAACTAGATGGTAAATTGTCAACTCTATTCTTTTTAAACACTTAAAATTATTCTTTTTAACTTCTAAAGTTCTACATTATTTGCACTGTTCGGAATGTACGATCTTTATTACCAGGATTACGACGTTTCGGCTGTTGTACATGACGGCTTTCTTCTTGAAAATGATATACACCAGTGATCGAAATAAAGGGTTCGGTTCAAAAAATGTATTTACCAGCGGCAAGGTTAATAAAAAATCATTTTATTCCTCTTTTTAAAAGCAAAATCATAACGGTTAAAACAGTAATAAATTAGAAAAAACAAAGAAAAATAAATGAACTTACGTTATATTTTGCATCTCTTTTTTAAATACCTCCACTAAATCACTGAAAAAAAAAAAAACCCCAAACCTAATAAAATTAACTTTTTCTATCAAAATCTTTATGTTATTAAGAGCAAAGATCAAAATATTTTAATTAGTTTTTAAAAAATTAATCCTTTCTAACGCGTTCAAAATTTAGGTAAAAAAACTTTTTTTATTATTTTCATAGAGCGTAACCAAATCGTTACGAGAGTTTAGTGTGGAAAATGTAATATTACATAACTCAGTTTTTTTTCTAGTGAAAAATACATTTCAAACTTCCTAGTACCTGCAGAAAGCCGTAGCGTACAATGGCAGAAACTTCGTAAAGTTGGCAATAAAGATGAGATCACCAGTCCGAATAGTGTAAATAATGAAAATAGTACCTCATCTTAGAAGTATAGACAAATAAAGGGCTCAGTTCAAAGTTCCAATCACCTGAATAAGGTCGTAGTGTACAATGCGTAAAACAGCGTAAACATGGCAATAGACTTGACAATAAACTTGCCCAGTCAGTCATGTCTCTTTCGAGACATGATCGCCCAAAACGTGTATCACGTATGGCACTTAACTGACTGACTGACTGAATTCCTGAGCAAAAATCAACAGTATATTTTTACAATAAAATAAGCAACAATACACTTTTATAGCAAAACGATGATCAATGCAACACTAAAAAAATGCAAGAATACGTATAATAAAATTATCAGCAATACATTTTGTTATCTACAAATTAAATAGCTAAATATGCCTTTACTCTGAAATTATAAAATTATATACAAAAGTTCTGCAGTTGAAAGAATAGAATTACATACAAAATATTTACATTTTCGGCATTAAATAACCCATAGAACCTAATACGCCACCAAACAAAATTAACCAACCAACAATATCTATTTATAGTAAAATGACCAACAATACGTCATAAAAATGGCTGGCCACTCGTATTCGGGGATACCCGTCTACCAAGAGTCTATCGTCTAACAAGAGTCCATCGTATACCAAGAGTCCAACATCTTCGTTGCTCTCGGCAATCTCCATGTTAATTATACACTTCAATGGGGATTTCCAGCAAATGATTTCCCAAAAATCAGGGAACAATAATAGAATAAAGAAAAGACATTATTAAACACCTACAGAACAATAAAAAACAAATTTAGTTTTAATTTGGGTCGGTTGCATCTTTCCCCCCTGAGGTTTGGGGCCAGCAATTTTGCACGTCAGTATCTTTTCTAATCATTATGGTCATCGTTTATATTTTATGATTTGTTATGCGTTGTGGTGCGGTGGATATCGGCTCCAAACGAGAAATCGGTGAGCCGAGTTCGAATTCCAATTGAATTCGTTGTATTCATTTACACGCAAATGCCCTTGAAAAAGGTATTAATCCGTCACTTCTCCCTAAAGCTATGAGTTAAATAGCAGGACAGATTGGATTCTATAGCATTGGTTGGCAATCAATCTACCGCAGAAAGTAATGGTAACATACTGCAGGAAAATCTTCTGCATGGATTCAAAGAGAAATGATTGCCCAATCCTGTACCACGTATGAAATTTCACAGTCTTTATCTCTTCTCTCTCTCCAGCTCTGTGTTGAATAGCAGGAAAGATTAAGTTCTATAGACTTGGTTGTCAATCAGTCTACCTCAAAAAGAAATGGCAACCTACTGCGAGAAAATCTTCTTCCCATTCAAGTGTATATCACGTATGGCATTTAAGGGATTTTTCTAGTAGGTTTTTCATTTTTTTCTTTTTGGCCTTTAGTAGTGTAGTAGAATTGTTAAAGACAATTTGTATCGGCTTAAATGTAAGTTTTAATTAATTCTGGATATAAGGAAAGTTCTCCTGAATATATGTATTCAGAAAAGATTTATTAATGGGCGAAATGGATTATATGCACAACCAATCAAACAACCAACTGTTGACATGCAAAACCCATTTTTCATCATTTGCAAGAAGTTGATGTAAAAAAGAAAGGTTGCCATTTCTGGTTAAAAAATTGTTGCAGATGCGGAAACCTTGGCTTCTATTAAAAAATGAAAGATCACGAGGAAATCATTTTTTAAATAATTTTACCACAAGTAAAGCCAAGCCACTGGTGCGCAGTGGGTTAAAGTGAAAGAGAAAATAACAGGGTAGAGAAGGTGTCTAAGAAAGGATAATAAATAAATAGTATTTAAGAGCATAGAAGATGGCAAGTGATGTTGCATTTAATTGATGGAGAGACAGTGGAGAGAAAAAATTAAATGAAAAGCGGGAAGCATAGTGGACAGGAGAAGTGAGCAAATAGGAAAGGAAATTAAAAGAAAACTTAAATAACGTTATTTTTTTGTAACGTTAACCTGAAGGTAACTTTTGGTATCTTGCTATCTAAACTTATTTATAAATGAAACTTTGTCTGTGTGTGGGTGCGTGTGTGTGTGTGTACGTTACCTATAGACTCCGAAACGGCTGAACCGATTTTCTTGAAAATTTACACAGTTGTACTATAAGCGTCTGCGAGTGTTCTTAGCTAGGTTTTGTGGCGAGGTACCTCCGATAAATATCGAAAATCGATAATCGAAAAAATCGGGTTATAGAAGGAGTGGTCCGATTTTAATCAAATTTCATACATTCATAGACAAAGACATAAGAAACGATATTCAGAAGTTTCAAGGTTGCAGTTCTTACAATATTGCAGAAAATCGATAACATATATATATATATAAAAAGCAAGATGTTTGTGTGTGTGTGTGTGTGACTGTTTATTTGTCTGTATGTCCTTTATACAAATCCACAATTTTTATCCGATTCTCACCAAACTTCACACAAATATTCTTTAGGCTGAGTCTGAGCTCCAGGACCATGGATTAGTTTTAAAGCTTTCGTTACACCCGAGCAACGCTGGGCTATACTGCTAGTTATTTTTTTTTTTTCCTTTTTTCTTTTTTTTTGTAATCATATCACCCCGAGCAAGGCGGTAACGCCACTGATGTGCAAGGGGCTACGTAGGAGTGAAAAGATTGGAAAAGAGAAAGCCGGAAACCACATCCTAAATAGGGAACAAGGGATGAGCCTCTACGCCTGTTCAATAGACATGGGTGGAGTGTGAACCGGGCGATAGTTTAAATTATAATATTTCGGTATCTTCGCGTAAAATCAACATACTAAACGAATCCCTCGAATAATACACAATAACGGCTCTCGGAATAATTCTCTCGAGTAATTCACTCAGAAACAATCTCTTCAATGATGCGCAACAACGGAATGCTGCATAACACGAAACGGTTTTCATCTGCCTCCGCACCGAGGCGGAATGCAACACAAGGCTTTTTTTTATAGAGTGGGGAATCCGAGCCCTAAAACCTGGGAAAAAATTTCAGTAGACCCTGCACATGGCAAGGTCAGGTCAGTCAGTTAAGTACCATACGTGATACACGCTTGGGCGAAAGAGACATGACTGACTCTTTTATATATTATGACAATCACAAATAATACATATACACACACAAGTGTCTATACGTGAAGAAGTCAGTCAGTTAAGTGCCATGCGTGATACACGCTTGGGCGATCATGTCTAGAAAGAGGCATGACTGACTGGGCAGAAGATTATCCCGCAGTAGGTTACCATTGCTTTCTACTGTAGACTGGTTGCCGTCCAAGGCTATAGAACCCAATCTGTCCTGTTATTTCACTCATAGCTAAAGGGAGAAGATATGAATTATATTATTAAGTAGTAATTAGTGGGGGATCAGTTTCTTACTTCATAACAATAGAAAACTGATCACCCACTTTATGACTAGTAGAATCCTTGATGATGTTTCCAATTATTATATTCAGTCAGTCAGTTAAGTGCCATATGTGATACACGCTTGGGCGATTATGTCTCTTTCGAGACATGACTGACTGGGCAAAAGATTATCCCACAGTAGGTTGCCATTGCTTTTTGCAGTAGACTGATTGCCGACCAAGGCTATAGAACCCAATCTGTCCTGTTATTTGACCCATAGCTGGAGGGAAGAGACGGATTAATACCTTTCCCAAGGGTATTTGTGCGTATATGATTGCAACGAATTCAACTGAAGTACATAACCAATAAAATGTAATTGCAAATTCTATTTCAACAGCTTCTTTTCTCGCACTTCCCGCCTGTGGAATTCCCTTTTGTTTACTTACTTCCCCGACAGCATCAATCTCCAATAATTGAAATGTAAAGTCAATAGTCATCTCCTATCTCACTCACTTGCATACTATCTCTCTCTCTCTCTCTCTCTCTCTCTCTCATACTCCTTTCTCCGTCCACTTAGCTCTCATCCGTATTCTCATCCTTTTCTTACCCACTTCCTGACACCTCTATAACCTGCCTGTTTCTCTTTCTCATAACTTTCCTTCTATGTAAGTCCCTCTGCGCACCTGTGTCAGTAAACTTCCTTGCTTGGGACGATATGATTATATAAAAAAAATCTAACGTAAAGCAAAGTATCAGTAGGAACAAAAGAAAATTTCTTAAATAAAACTCAAAGATACATCTATTCTGCCATTGTTATGACTTCAGTTTTAGAGGGGCTGAATTCATCCATATCCCAAAGGGATACGGCAGGCTTCATCTATGTCTTAACGGGACGGCACCATGCGATTGTGGATGCATCTATGTTCCAACGAGACGGAAAAGTTCATCTATGTCTCAAAGGGACGGCAGGATTCTTATGTTCTAGAGAAACATGGCCGTAGGCAGATTTTTCCTCAGTTGCTGTTTGCTGTAAAAGTGTGACTAGCGCTTGGGTCACTATCAAGAGTGACATCACGAGCAGTTGTCAGTGACCACGGGACTATCTCGACCAATAGGAGATACGCACCTTTTGTATCCTTACAAGATGATCCACAACTCAGAACACACTCAGACTTCCGTCTAAGTGCTTTATATACTAATTATTTATGATCACGTGATCCAAATCATTTAACGGTTACGTTTGTTGCTTGGAGATCAATGTTTGACCAAATTTGTCGGTATCGACACTTTCTTTCTGCAACGCAAAAATATGAATACGAATGGAAATGTAAAAAAAGAGATGATAAAGATGATGATGATGATGAATCTGTTTATCGTATTGAGAATCGACGATCAAAAAGGCGGAAGTCAAGAGAAAACAAAAAAGGGAGAAAAAGTAACGAAAGAAATGGAAAAAAAATTGAAAAACAACGAAGAAAAATGGTCAAAAATATGATAAAAATCCGCATTTTCGTGATGAATGAGAAAAAGAAAAAGATAATCTTACACAAATTTAAAAAGAAAAATCGGTTACAAGAAAGAATAGCAGTAAGGAAAGAAGGAAGGAATTATATTCATAATCAAATCAAGTAATTTGATGTCCATATAAGTACATCTCTTTTGCACCTTGCAATTCTCTGTCGTATAATTATTTTGATAGGGCAAATTAATCTCTATTTTTCCTCGGAAATATAATGCTCAGAAAAGTGGACTTTCAGAAAAATAGGTTGTCGAGCTTTATGGCTTCCTATTAATTATACGATGACGTGGTGAAGAGAGAATTTTAGAAATTTGTTTGGTGCTTCCATAAGAATTCTTCCGTTCTAGTAAATGCCACTCGCAACAACTAGTAAAACAGGTTAAAGAAAACATAACATGAAACTTCATTTTTGAAATGTCATATCATTTAAGGTTTTAAGTGATAATGACTCTCCCCAGTTTCCTTTTCGTTATTATCTTTAGACTGCCATGCTTTCTTGGGAAATATAGTGGAGTAGTATCTATTTACTTTTTCCATGTTTCGGAAATAAATCAAAGATTCCATTCTTTTAGGCTTAATTTCATGGGACATATAACGACGGAGGAGGGCTTGGAGAATCTGATACACACGGGTCAAATAGAGAAAAAGAGAGACAGGGGAAAGCAGCACTTAGCATACTTGACAGGCTTGAGCAAGGGGATCTCACAGCGGGATTTGTGTTGGGTAACAGGAGAAAGCGTGCTAAGAGCCACTAAGGATAGGTAGATGTGGAAGACCATGGTCGTCTACGTCCTGAAGGGACGCGGAATACGTTGCTATTTAACTAATAGTTTGACGTAGGGAGAAATGGATTCATGCCTTTTCAAATGGGTTTTTGTGCATCAGACTCGGACGTAATTTAAACTCGGGTCGTAGATTAAACTTACCCGTCGATGTTTGTTACATCATTCTTGTTTTGACTATCTATCTATCTATCTATCTATCTATCTATCTATCTATCTATCTATCTATCTGTTGTGACCTTGTCACCAAGTTGTTGTGGACCTGTTGGTGCCAGAAATAAAGACGCAAAGACAGAATAATGTTAAACAAATATATTACAAACACAGTAGTACAAAGATATACCAATGAGAGATTATTAGCTTCACTGTTAGTCTGGCTGTCAGAGTTATCTGCTGAAATAGATTCCGCACTCACTCTCACTCTCACTCTCACTCTCTTTGCCACTCTTACTTTTTCTCTGCTTTAACAAAGCAGAACTGCTACTTATATACAGTTTGGACGAGTTCATGTGTCATATGGGTAAGTCTCCATAATCTTGAATTTTAATATCGAACTTTAATAAACAAAAGACTTAATACATTTAATATTAATCGCTATTAAGTATTTCGACGCAATGTAATTGTTAACAAGCTTGTCTCGCTAGACCAATTAGGATTGAGTAGTGATTTTCATCCTCACTGGGAGATCCATATTTTGAGCCTCGTGCCAGATCCTGTGGATAACTCATAACGAGTAGACTATTCGGTTTCGATCGCGTGGAAAAAAAAAGGTAAAAAGACATTAGTTTGTTTCTGTTTGAGAACAAAGAAAGAAAGAAAGAAAGAAAGAAAGAAAGAAAGAAAAAGAAATGAAGAAAGATAAAAAGAAAAAGAAAGAAAGAAATGAAGAAAGATAAAAAGAAAGAAAGAAAAAAGGAAATAAAAAAGAAAGAAAGAAAGAAAGAAAAAAGAAAAAAAAAGAAATGAAGAAAGATAAAAAGAAAAAGAAAGAAAGAAATGAAGAAAGATAAAAAGAAAGAAAGAAAGAAAGAAAGGAAAGAAAGAAAGAAAGAAAAAGAAATAGAAAAGTAGAAGGGAAGAAAGAGAAAAGAAAGAAAGAAATGAAGAAAGGAAGGAATGAAAAAACAGAAAGAAAAAAGAACAAAAGAAATAAATAAATGAAAAAGAAAGAATGAAATAAAGATAGGAGGAAAGATAAGATGAAAAAAGGAAGGAAAAACAAAGAAAGAAAGAAAGAAAGAAAGAAGAGATGAAAAATGAAAAATGAAAGAAAGAAAGAAAGAAGAGATGAAAAATGAAAAATGAAAGAAAGAAAGAAAGAAGTGAATATAGGAGTATTAAATGGCTGTTTCAGTAAAATTGAAGAAGTTGCCAATTTCAATCTTTTTCATTTGTACACCCTTACTTTTTGAAATAACAACCAGCTCTCATATTTATGATGATTTTCTAAGCGAAGCTTAAATGTGGCACAAGGCCGAAAGTATGGGGAACCATGTATGCATCTCCATGTATGGGGAAAGTATGTGAAGATCGAACATCACAACATTCATATTTATGATTACTATTGCAAGATAATCAGAAAATGAAAATACGAAAGCCGTGAAATTATTATGGCTCTTTCTACTTGTGTTAAAGTTGTTAAGCCTAAATATTTAAAGAAGCGTTTGAGGAAAGTCTGCGGAGCTTGTTCGATCATTAAGTGAAGCGTTGTGGTACAGTGGATATCGGCTCGGAACGAGAAACAGGGGAGCCGAGTTCGAATTCCAGTTGAATCCATTGTATTCACTTACGCGCAAATACCCTTGGGAAAGGTATTAATCCGTCTCTTCCTTCCAGTTATGGGTTAAATAGCAGGACAGATTGGGTTCTATAGCCTTGGTCGGCAACCAGTCTAGCGCAGAAAACAATGGCAACCTACTGCGGGATAATCTTCTGCCCAGTCAGTCATGTCCCTTTCGAGACATGATCGCCCAAGCGTGTATAACGTATGGCACTTAACTGACTGACTGAATATAATAGAAATATAATTAAAACTTCCACTACGTATAAATTGGGGGATCAGTCTTATATTGTTATGAAGTAATAAACTGATCCCCACTAATTACTACATAATAATATAATACAGCTCTTCCCTTTCTAGCTATGAGTCAAATAACAGGATAGACTGGGTTCTATAGCCTTGGTCGGCAACCAGTCTAGCGCAGAAAGCAATGGCAACCTACTGCAGGATAATCTTCTGCCCAGTCAGTCATGTCTCTTTTGAGACATGATCGCCCAAGCGTGTATCACGTATGGCACTTGACTGACTGAATGTAATAGAAATATAATTAAAACTTCTACTGGGTCTAAAGTGGGGGATCAGTCTTATATTGTTAAGAAGTAATAAACTGATCCCCCACTAATTACTACATAATAATATCAAATTTAAAATAAGAAGACCGTGAGATATTCACGGGTTAAAACGAATATAAATTTACGGTGGATACAACCCATTTCGATTGACGACCTACTATTTGAACGCGAAGTTCAACATAACAACACTGAATTTGTTTGTTTGTTTTTTTGTTTTGTTTTTGTTTTTTACAAACGAACAGATTGTTTCCTTCGCGTTTGATTAAAGATTTCCTCAGCACGATACAAAGTGAAACAATGTTATTGCCGTTCAGGAAATCGATAAAAACAAGAGCTTCACTCGGAATGTCTACGTCGGGGTCGGAGATAGAAAGACGATAAGAAACAATTTTGAAAATTTGCGTGACTAAACGCTTCTTCATTCTTTAATAGAATATAAATACAAAGTAATAAGAAATGTTGTTGAGAATTTCTCATCGCTACATATTTCCGAAATTAAGTAAGAAGAATATATTTACTGTGAGGCATACACAAACACACATATACACAGAGGTTTTTATACACACTGACACACAGAAACACACAGGCATGTATACACACAAGCATACATGCAAATACCTAAACACACACACTCCCACACTTATCCAACAGAAATACAGAGCTATCACACACACACACACACACACACACACACACACATATATATATATATTTATATCTGTATATATATATATATGTGTGTGTGTGTGTGTGTGTGTGTGTGTGTGTGTGTGTATAATAGGGAGAAAGAATTAAACAGTTATGGCTGTTGAGATTCTAGTTCTTCAGATTTTAGTTAAGCTAAGCACCTGAAGATAGCATTGTGCATGAAACTCCTAGTCGTGCTATCGGTGAGGGATAATACATGTGCATTAATATATATATATATATATATATATATATATATAAACAAGTTGCAATACCCCACCAAGATATAATGCATTAAAAAAACAAGAGGAATCATATTTGACAGGATACAGAATTATCACAACGTTTAAAATTTCCTAGGCGCCTTTCGACCGACCCTTCTTCAGAACAAAAATCGTGGGTAATATAAAACTGAACTGAGTAACTAAGAAGAATATTTTTTTTATTAGCGACCGAAGTTAAAATGTAAGGATATATATATATATATATATATATATATATATATATATATATATATATAAAACGCTCAGAAGAGCTGCAGAAGTTTCCGATGATGTTTGGCGGCCGTAGTTGCTAGTGATTTTTTTCTATTGAGAATCCGCTCTCTTATTAATAGTGTATTATTTTTATTTATAGTTTTTGATGCAATGAATATGCATACACCTTCGTTCTCCCTCACAGCAATATGATTAGCTAGTGTCAGCCATAAGTACAGACTAAGGCGAGGACGCCTATTGACTACGCCTAAGCATACTGCATACGACTACGACGAGTACCGGTCCATTACGGCTACTTGCTAGATTGTCCTACCCGGTTATATTTACCAAAGCCATTTAGCTACTTCGAATAATATATATATATCCCTTTCCGGGACATATGACTTGGCGACGAAAATTCGAAACGACTTCACAAGACAAAAAAAAAGAATAATAATAATACAGTTGACAACACTTACTAACGAAGAACGTTAGAAAGATTCGTTCGACGCTTACAGAAAGTAAGTAATTTTCCCCTCAGTTTTTGTTTTAACGCTTTTTAACGAGTAACGTTAAAATAGGAAAAACTTGTGCAACGCTTACAGAAAGAAAGAAATTGCCTCCTAACTCTTGTTTGGATTTAGAAGATTCTATTGTCTACATAGATTGAAGCAAAGAATTTTGCGGATACGTTGGCAGTATGGAACAAATTGCGGGATTAACTAAGGTGCTACAAATTACTTTACAACAACAATTCCAACAACAATTCCAACAACAATTCCAACAACAACAACAATTTATGCAGAAACAAGAGAGGTTTGAGAAGTTATTCAAATAACAGGCAAAAGACAATAAATCACTTTGGAAAGACATATAAAATGCAGCCGTAACTTCTACTCCAACAGTTTCTTTCCTCGCACTTCCCGACTGTGGAATTCTCTTCCAAACGATTGCTTCCCCAACGGCTACAATCTCCAGGAGTTTAAATGTAAGGTCAATAGACACCTCCTAACACACTAACCTGCTCCCATTCTATCAAACATTCTTCCCATCTGCCCAACCCTCATCCTCGCTATTCTTACTCATCTCTCACCTTCCTCCTGACATTCCCTATGTCTAACCACTCCTTCTCTTTACCTTCCCCTATGTAGCCCCATGCGCAATAGTGGCAGTGGAATGCCTTGCTTGGGGTGAGATGATTAAAAAAAAAAAATTATCAAGGACATTAAAAGAACCGGGTTCTAGATTTTTTTCTGCTGAAGGACTTTCAAATTCACTCTCTGCATTTAAATACGACCCTGACAGTGGTTCAACGTTTCCGGATTATTTTCGTAGGTTTGAAACAGTATTTAATGAAATGCATACACCTTGGTTACCACTCACAGTAATATGATTGGCTGGTGTCAGCTATAAATACAGATTAAGGCGAAGATGCCGAGGACTACGCCAACTGGAATGCCTATTGAATATACTTATTGCATAAGTCTACGCATAAGCATACTGCATGCAACTAGGACGAGTACCGGTCCATTACGGCTACTTGCTAGATTGCTCTACGCGGTTACATTTGCCAAACCACTTAGCTAATTCGAATAATATATACATCCATTTCCGGGACATATCACGTTTTTATTTAATTTTTTGTTTTTGTTTTGTGATTGTTAATTTCTTGTGACTGTTTTTATACTTCACTCTTTTCTTAATTTTTGACATTTCTAAAATTTTTGCTTTTTTCGTCTTGTTAAATTTATTCTGTCTTTGTGAATAATTTTTTGTCTTTTCCTTTATGAATCTTTTTCGTATTTTTATGATTTTTTTCCTTCTGAATTCTATATATTTTTAATTTAAATTTTTAAATTTTTTGTGATTGTTAATTATTTGTGACAATAATTATATTATACTATGTTACGGAAAATCCCGAAGATTATCAAAATGGTTTTAACAACTGACATATTGAAATTATTTGTTTGGACATTATTTTTAATCCACGTCTATTGAACAGGTGAAGAGGCTCATTCCTTGTTTCCTGGTTAGGATGTGGTTTCCGGTTTTTCTCTTTTCCAATCTTTTCACTCTTTTTTCTTATTTTTTATTTTTTTCAATTGGAGTAGATAGACTAAACTATCGCCCGGTTCACGCTCCACCCACGTCTATTGAACAGGTGAAGAGGCTCATTCCTTGTTTCCTGGTTAGGATGTGGTTTCCGGTTTTCTCTTTTCCAATCTTTTCACTCTTTTTTCTTATTTTTTATTTTTTTCAATTGGAGTAGATAGACTAAACTATCGCTCGGTTCACGCTCCACCCACGTCTATTGAACAGGTGAAGAGGCTCATTCCTTGTTTCCTGGTTAGGATGTGGTTTCCGGTTTTCTCTTTTCCAATCTTTTCACTCTTTTTTCTTATTTTTTATTTTTTTTCAATTGGAGTAGATAGACTAAACTATCGCCCGGTTCACGCTCCACCCACGTCTATTGAACAGGTGAAGAGGCTCATTCCTTGTTTCCTGGTTAGGATGTGGTTTCCGGTTTTCTCTTTTCCAATCTTTTCACTCTTTTTTCTTATTTTTTATTTTTTTCAATTGGAGTAGATAGACTAAACTATCGCCCGGTTCACGCTCCACCCACGTCTATTGAACAGGTGAAGAGGCTCATTCCTTGTTTCCTGGTTAGGATGTGGTTTCCGGTTTTCTCTTTTCCAATCTTTTCACTCTTTTTTCTTATTTTTTATTTTTTTTCAATTGGAGTAGATAGACTAAACTATCGCCCGGTTCACGCTCCACCCACGTCTATTGAACAGGTGAAAAGGCTCATTCCTTGTTTCCTGGTTAGGATGTGGTTTCCGGTTTTTCTCTTATCCAATCTTTTCCTTCTCACGTAGCCCCCTGCGCATCAGTGGCGATTTCGCCTTGCTTGGGGTGATATGATTAAAAAAAAAAATCGGGACTCGTATATGAGTAGATGTTCTGTTTTTAATCAAACCGTATAATTTATATATTTATTTCTACCGACCTGATTATTTACGATAAATTTTGTACGAAAATGTGCAGGATTCGAACCTTCGACCCCTATCAACATAGAAGAAGCCACCAATTGATCTGGTGCGTCTTTTTGATAAAAAAAAAAAACAATGTCTACTCAAATAAATGTATCGATTACAAATAATGTTCAAACAAATAATTTCAATATGTCGGTTGTTAAAACCATTTCGTTAATCTTCGGGATTTTTCATAACACTGTATAAATGCATTTGTTGACATTCGATACATTTCAGAGCAGAAATGGTTATTTGCGTAGAATCGAAAATTGTGTTATATAGGCTTGATTTGACTTCATTTGGCCTACGGTATCATTCGTGGTCGTGTGGTTCAAACAAATAATTTCAATATTATACTATATAAGCCATTTTTATTTCTTTATTTATTCTTTATTTTGGTTATTAGTAGTTTGTGTATATTGTGTGTTTATTATTGTGTGCATATATGGCTTCTTATAGTTGCGTGCTTGTATGCGTATATTTTTTTTCCTGTAAGATTTTTTATATATGTGTGCAGTTGGTGTATGTGTTCTTTATATTTATGACATTTTCAGTATATTTGTTGCCTCAGTGTTTAAATGCATACACCTTTCCTCTTTACCTGACCTTATTTTCTCTTTGTGCCAACAAAAATATTTTTGAGTATTCTGAATTAAATTGGAACATTAGATTTTTCTTGTTTAAAGAAGCAATTTCTGACTTTACAACTGCCGAAATAAATTTTGGATTTATAACCGTTTAATGTTGTGTTGAGTTTTCTTCTCTATATTTAATATTGCTCTGGGTAATATCCTTTGAGCTCTCTATTTTTATCTTTTTAATATCTTATCGACTCGGAACGACAAATCGGCGAGCCGAGTTCGAATTCCAGTTGAATTCATTGCATTCACTTACGCTCAAATGTATTAATCCGTCACTTCCTTCCAGTTATGGGTTAAATAACAGGACAGATTGGGTTCTGTAGCCTTGGTCGGCAACCAGTATACCGCAGAAAGCAATCGCAACCTACTGCTGGATAATCTTCTGCCCAGTCAGTCATGTCTCTTTCGAGACATAATCGCCCAAGCGTGTATCACGTATGGCACTTAACTGACTGATATTAAATAGATTTTTTTATTAACCTGTCCGCTTTACAGATTTTAAATTATTTCATATATATATATATATATATATATATATATATATATATATATAGTAGAACCTGATGTATGCGACCCATGTCGTCAGCGACCACCTGCTATTAACGACCGTGTTTTTATGCACGGACTATTTACTAATGTTAATTCATCCCCAGTGAGCAACCTCTTTAAAAACGCGACCACCGACCAGCATGAAAGAATAAAAAGTACTGGTTAAGCGATCACTTTAAGAAAAATTCATTTTGGCAGTACAGTCCTAACTTCTAAATTAAGAGAATTTAAGTTAGTAATCTATTTCATTTTCCTTTAATCTAAGCTAGAAACACGTTCTCGTTGTTTTGTTTTTGTAGTGAAGTGTTAAATTTTTATGATTTGTGGTCAAAAGGCGGCTGTCTTGTATTAACATGTACTTATTACATTTGACAACTTCAAGAGATTTGTCGGTTTCTGTACCAACTTGGATAAATTCGGGCGTAGGGGAAAAAAATCACATCAATCTGAAATTTAAATTTTCAATGTTTATCTCTTTCATTATCTTTATTTTTTCTCACTCGTTTTACTCTCTCTCTCTCTCTCTCTCTCTCTCTCTCTCTCTACCCTGATCGTTGTCATTTTTTTCTTATACGTTTGTTTATTTTTCCACATATTCGCAGATTTTCTTTTGTTATCACTCACATCTAAGTAAAAATTGAAAACGTATGCATAGCGAACTTTTCCAATATACATATTTTATAAGAAATAAGTGCAATCATCAATTAGAATCGAAGTGCTCACAATTTTTATTTCTTTTGTTAACCGTTTTAAATACGTTCTTAATGCTAAAAAAATAATTATACTGAATAAATCTTTTCGAACTTAGTCCATTTTATCATATGTTTTGAGTTATTTATTACCAGACTAGGATTATAGCCCGGCGTTGCTCGGGTGTAATGAAAGCTTTAAAACTAATCCATGGTCCTGGAGCTCAGCCTCTTTGGACGTTTGCATGAAAGACTTAAAAGCAATAGTTATTTCCAGTTAAAGCGAAACCGTAGACTGAAAGAAAAATGAATGGATGTAAGTCAAATTTTGATTTCCTCGTATCGATATCAAATAAGTTTTTTCATCGTAAACTGAATTTTGAAGGCTAAATAAGTCCTCTGAGTAAATGGTATCAAGGCTGAGACTAAGAACTACAATTATACCTACTTAGAGCCAAACCTGAAGCAAAAACTAAAATAAAAGGGCTGAAAAAATATAGACATACCTGCAGATAAAGACACACACACAAACATCTTGCCTTTTGTACATACATATATATATTATCGATTTTCTGTACTATTGCAAGAACTGCAACCTTGAAACTTCTGAATATCGTTTCTTATGTCTTTGTCTATGAGTGTATCAAATTTGATTAAAATCGGACCACTTCTTCTATAACCCGATTTTTTTCGATTATCGATTTTCGATATTTATCGGGGGTACCTCGATACAAAACCTAGCTGAGAACACTCGCAGAGGCTTATAGAACAACTGTGTAAATTTTCAAGAAAGTCGGTTCTGCCTTTTCGGAATCTATAGGTGACGGACACACACACACAGACATATACACATACACACAGAGACAAAGTTCCATTTATAAATAAGTTTAGATTACATGGTAAAATACTATTATATATATATATATATATATATATATTGTGGAGAGTGATACGATCGTGGGGAAGATATGTCATGAGTGTTTAGTGAGCGACCACCTGCCATATGCGACCAGTTTTTTGATGGCAGTAGGGGTGGTCGCATACAACAGGTTCCACTATATATTTCACCGCATAATGATGTTATTCTTGCGGTTCGTCAGTTGATGTTGATCCTCAAAATATCCCACCGCCAAATTTTATTTTACACAGACGCTCACAGGTCCATATTTAGAATAGACATTTGTAACGGTAATTTACAAAAAATTCATCGCTCATTTAAAAAGAACCCCAAAGAATAGAAAAAAGCAAGGATAAAGAAAGAGTAGACGATTGATTAATGGAAAGAAGAGAAAAAAGAGGAGAAAAAGAAGAAAAAAAAGGAAAAAGAAAGAACAAAGACATAAAATAAAAAGTAAATAAACAGTATCCAGAGAAATAAAAATTTAACTTCATGTATCGACACTGCGTCTCCGTGGCAAATTTAACATAGGAATTTAGTTTCAAATATAATGGATTATATTTACGGTACAAAAATAAATTGCACATCATAATTTTAACACAATTTGAAAAAATAACAACTATTAATATTATTTTAAAAATTCATATTAATTTAAAAATTCAGTTAAAATATTTAAAATTACTAAAAAAGTAAAAATTCTAATTAAATATAGAAAAAGGAACACTTAGAAAGATAAACCTAAAAAAAATACATTAGTCTGTTAAATTAAATAAATGAATTTAACATTGAGTTCTTTTGAGTTCGGCTCTATCGGAATTTACCCGGATAATATACCAAGTGTGCTACGTTATATATATATATATATATATATATATAAATTGTAATCATGCATAGTGTTTCTGTTTTCCAGTAGTTTATTAGTAAAAAAGCATTTTAGGCCATCTGATTTTTTGTCATGAATAAACTAGATATCAAGATACGGATACAACGTTAATAGAATTCATGTGGAGAACTTTATCGATTGAAAATTAAAAATAAATTGAAAAAACAGCAGCAGTAAAGCAAATAACCCTGAAGAGGGAAGACATTACAATAATTCCTTTGAAGTCGGTATGACTGAATTAACGCCGCTCTGCTAAGTGACAAAATAAACCATAATAATTCATTCCTTCTTTCTATTTATATTGGCTTTTATTGAACCAACCGCACTTGTTGGAAGAACCAGTTACAGAGAATAGTGGTTTTAAATTCACAGTTGTGTTTTTTTGTCCAGTCACGACTACGGTCTTCCATGTTATTTAATCTACAGGGGAGAAGAACAGACAATTTCATACGATGCAACTGAATGCAACGAACTTGACCGGAATTCTTTATCTCGAATGGTTATCCATTACACTGTTAGCATGCCCAGTGTGAACACACACACACACATGCACACACTCACATGTAGACACACACACGCGCACAAACGCACACACACACACACACAAACACACACACACACACACACACACACACATATATATATATATATATATATATATATACAGGTATGGGTATACACACAAGTACACTCACATATATACGTATTTTTTCTGGCGCTAATAAAAAAGTGCTCGATTTAATGTAACAGAGCTATGAAGTATATATTAATAAATATGCATATCATCCGACGTCTAAAGCACCACTCAGAATTTCATGCCCTATGCAATCATCAGGTACATATCGTTTGTTTATTTTTTAATGCCTTTGGTTACCCGAAAATAACAAATTACAAGTGGTCTCTCTTGGACTACACGTATAAAATCTACCCCTTCAAAATTGTTGTAATGGAAGAATTTGTCTCCCCCTAGCAATGGACGGTCACCCATTATAAATACACCACGCAGTAGATTACGTGCAAGCCGATGACCGGAAGACGACCAGGAACGGAAGTACTCTACGCTTCATTTTGGTACATAGTGACTATTGTGTGGACTCTTAATATTTGTACCTTTAGTACACTAAACCTTATTGTTGATTTAATCATGTGTTCCTTTAGTTTTTACCACTCGGACTAACCACTCATTTGTTTGTATCGTATTTTCACGACACAACAATTCTTAATACTTGATATAATGCAAAAATATCACAATGATAAAATTACCCTTGGGAAAGGTATTAATCCGTCACCTCCCTCCAGTTATGGGTTAAATAACGGGATGGGGCCTGGAGGCAACCCATCTAGTGTTGGTGTCACAATAAAACACCCTTGGTAGCCCTGGCGAAGCATCAAGTATTCAGCTATTTGACAAGATTATGAATTTCACTACAAACTGCGCCAGAGTTCCAAATGTACAGAGAATACTGGAGGGGTGTAGTGAGTTCTATCTCGGCCAATGTCCTCAAGACGACGACGAAGGGTATTTTCGCGTAAGTAAATGCAACGAATTCAAGAGGAATTCGAACTCGGCTCTCCGATTTCTCCCTCCGAGCCGATATCCACTGCACCACGACGCACGTTCTTGATGCAATCTACTCTAGCATAAAAATGACAAATCTCATGGAAAGTCAGAAAAGTTTAATACAAAGTTTCCCAATTTTTTTTTCTCCGGGCCGCATTTTCGGGATAAAAATTCGCTCATCCCGCCTCTGAATTTTATGTGATAAAAAGTAAATTAAAAAATAAAATAAAAACAATGAGAAGATTAAAGGAAGATAATAGCAGATTCAAAGTCAGAACATTATGATTAATATTTTTCTTCCACTAATTTGCGGACCCTAATTACTATATTCTTGTTGTAGTGGAAGAACCTGACCCCCTAACAATGGACTGTCACCCATTATAAATACACCACACAGTAGATTACGAGCGAGCTGATGACCGGAAGACGACCAGGAACGAACGGAAGTACTCTACGCGCCATTTTGGTACATAGTGACTATTGTGTGGACTCTTAATATTTGTACCTTTAGTACACTAAACCTTATTGTTGATTTAATCATGTGTTCCTTTAGTTTTTACCACTCGGACTAACCACTCATTTGTTTGTATCGTATTTTCACGACACAACACAAATATACCATTTAACATTAATTTAACTTTTATGATTTCATCTCCCAGTTTCATGTTTAAGTTTCAGTCTAAACTTAATTAGATTAAATATTTAATAAATTAAAAAATGACATCCTCGATTTAAATTTTATAACGAATATGTGCAACGCGAGAACCAAAGATTAAAAGTAAATCTAGAAACGGTTATTGCGTGGTGAATGAAATTCCGAATAGTGCTTTAGACGTAGGATAATATATCCACTGTGCGCTGACAGCTTCATGGTAGAATCTCCGACTGATGTCAAATCGGTCGGTTTTTAATTCTGGCTGGAGGCAATCGGATGTCTAACCGTAATGATGAGTTGCGAAACAGGACTGTCTGTGGATATATATATATATATATATATATATATATATATATATATATATATGAAATAACAATAAATACATTTTTTGTGAATACTTTTGAGAAAAGATGTATGACAATAACCCGACCCTTACATCTACACTGCATCCTTACATCTGGGATGCATTCCGTAAGTCTTGCCGTCGATTGGTTGCTAAAATAATGTTTTTGATGAAAAGAAGGCTCAGATCGTTAGATTGATTTTTTTACGGCTAATCAACTCTTTTCAGGTTATTTAAAGGCAGAAGATATTTTTAGATTGTAAGAATTATTTTCCTTTTTGAGATAGTAATAGCTTAGTGAAACAAGTCTTATTAATCAACCTATACCTGGAGGAGAAGGGGTATATTTGTACCTAATCAGAATTCGATAAACAAACTATAATGTAGATATAAAAAGGGGGATCAAATCTATACAACAGTCAGTGCATAAACAGATCCCTCACTTAGTTCAGAGAATGTAAATAAATATAAAAGAAATGCCTGTGTCGCTATTTGATTGATTGATTTGTTTTGTACGGCTTATCAGCCCTTTTGTAGGTTATATAAAGCTAAAAAATGATTTTAGGTTGTAAGAATTTCTTACTAATTTACCCATAGCTGGAGGAAGAAATAGATTTATATCTTTCCCAATGGTATTTGCTCGTAAGTGAATATAAAGAACCCATCAGGAATTGGAACTTGGAATTCCAATCTGTTATCCATTTAAATAGTCGCACATTCAAGCTTACAGCATCTGGTATTTCTAAGCGATTACCCATTTAAATACTAACCAGGCTCGATGTTGCTTAACTTCGGTGATTGTTCGGCAAACGGTGTTTCAAAATGATCTGGCCGCAAGATTAAAATTTGTAGTGCCTACTCCATGATCTCGCTATTAATTCAGAGACATCTGTCAGCATGAATGATTGTGAGAATTCTTTATATATATATATATATATATATATATATATATATACGTGGGTCATTCAATAAATAAGGTGAATTTTTCTAAGGTGAATTTTCTAATACAGATAGAAGCCTACTTTGTTTTTTTAATGTAGTCTCTCAGCAGTGTCACAAAATTTTCCCATCTTCCTTACTCCCTCAGCGTAAAAATCTTTGGACTGATGTCTCAGCCAATCGCTCACATCACTTTTGACTTCATCGTCGCTTTCAAACTTCTTTAAACAATTTAGCCCACATTTTTTGGCTGAAACATGTGGCACCATATGAATTTCAACTGGTTTGCACCCTTCAGAAAACCAAAAACTTGATAACTGACCTCTGTTCAATCCTGGAGCATGCTTCTTGGTTGACCATCTTTGTTAATCACCAAAACTCTCAAAAGTTTTTTTTTTCAATTTGCAAGAAAAATTAAATCCCTTTGAAAAAGAAGTAATGGAAAAATTTATAAAAAAGAAAGTAAGCTTCTATCTGTATTAGAAGTCCTTATACCGAAAAATTCACCTTATTTATTGAATGACCCTCGTATATATATATATATATATATATATATATATATATATATATATATATATATATAATGTTTTAGTAATACAAATCTTGCTAATTAACACATAGCTTAGGAGAAGAGTTAGATACATACCTTTCTCAAGGATATTTGCGCATAAGTGAATATAATGAACCCAATGGGAATTTGAACTTAGCTCAAAGATTAATAATTCTGATCCATTATCCTTTACACCACCTTCACAGCCAAGCCTAATGCACTTGACATTTTCAAGCGGTCACCTATCTAGGTACTGACGAGACTCGTGATTGCTTAACTTCCGTGATCATACAGGAGCAAGTGAGTCAATGTTATATAATCCTATAGAAATGTAGAACAAATGTAGAAAAATGCTTTTGTAATACTTAGCTGATAACTAGGTCTGATGATCAGAATGTTGGATCACTGTGTCGTGCTAAACAATGTTTCTCTCCAGAATCTATCATTCGTCCATGCTTCGAATTTTGCTGACACCTATGGTCCGGGGCTCCTGCTGTATATTTAAAGCTTCGTGATAAAATCCAAAGAAGAATAAGCCATATTATTCTCCTTACACTAGCATCTTGACTTCAGTGACATTCTCATGACAATAAAGTTGAAACCCTGTGACTTTTCTACATATACTTTAATAAAAGATGATGACAAAGGTGTTTTATTCTATTTTAGATGAAACTACAAAAATGATTTAGGAGTCAACTGTAGATTTCTTTAAAAATCTGATTTACCGAAGCAAGGTCGTAAAGCCATTAAAACACTAAGACTCCGGGGGTTACTGGATATGAAAGAATTCGAAAGAGAAAAAGTTGCTAAGGAGAGAGACAAATAGAAATGTAACAAGGAAAATGAAATTTAACAGGAAAAGCGTAAAAAAGCGGCAAAAAAGAGAAGGAATTAATAAAACAGAAGATAACAGTTTACATTGCATTTAAATTTGTGAAGATCACACTTGATTAGCAAGAAACCGGAAGAGAGATCTATAAGCGAGAAGGGCGAGAAAAGAAACTGTTAAATAGAACTTACAGTTACGATGAGACTTAGTTGAGAGAGCACAACACATGAGCAAAGAATAAAAAGACAGAAAATAACGATTGGCATTGCTTTTAAAGTTTTAAAAGATCAAAGTTGCTGGGAAGCAAGGAGCCGAAGGAGAGTTCCACAAGCGAGAAGAGCAATAGAGGAAACTGTTATAATAGGACTTACGGTTACGATGAGACTTAGTTGAGAGAGGACAATAAAAGAACAAGAATTAAGAAGACAGAAGATAACGAGTGACATTCCGTCTAATATTTTGAAGATCACACATGGCAAGCAATAAACCGGAAGAGAGATCTATCAGCGAGAAGGTAAGTAAAATGAAACTGTTAGCATAGAACTTACGGTTACGATGAGACTTAGTCGAGAGAGGACCACAAAAGAACAATTTTTAAGAAGACAGAAAATAACGATTGGCATTGCTTTTAAAGTTTAAAAGATCAAAGTTGACTGGGAAGCAAGGAGCCGAAAGAGAGTTCCACAAGCGAGAAGAGCAATAGAAGAAACTGTTATAATAGGACTTACGGTTACGATGAGACTTAGTTGAGAGAGAGCAATAAAAGAACAAGAATTAAGAAGACAGAAGATAACGAGTGACATTCCGTCTCATATTTTGAAGATCACACATGGCAAGCAAGAAAACGGAAGAGAGATCTATATGCGAGAAGGGCGAGAAAAGAAACTGTTAGCATAGAACTTACGGTTATAATGAGATTTAGTTTAGAGAAAGGACAATAAAAGAACAAGAATTAAAAAGACAGAAGATAACGATTGACATTGAATTTAAATTTTTCAAGATCATTGTTGAGGGGGAAAGCAAGATACCGGAAGATATTTCTACAATCAAGAAGTGCGAGAGAAGAAACTGTCAGTATATAACCTATGTTTGCGTCTAGCCATAACTTGAAAATGATGAGACCTTGCCGCCAATCTAGTACTGCGTTTAAAGTGAAAAAATCTAGGTGCTACAGCAGAAAGTTCATGAGAACAATTCCCATAAAAGTATTAATAGAAAAACACATGGAAGCAACTGTAGGGTGGTGGGGAAAGTGACTGGAGCCAAGATGCCAGGTCTAGGGCCTATGATGTTTCTTTTTTGGATTCTATCTACAATACCTTTCCTGGTGTCATTTCAAACTAGGGTCACCAAAAACATATCAGACAACCGGATGCTTTCCATTTTAAATGAGCTGACTACAATTTTAAAAGTACTACTTAAGAAGCCAGGTGCAAAGGAATGTGAACCCCACCCAACAATCAGCTTAAGAAGCTCCATAACAAAACCAATCGCCAAGATTCTGATGAACAGCGCGCAAAGTAGAATCGGACCAGAGATAGAGCAAGAACAGCCCGATTCGTTGAAGACACCAGAACAAGTAGCGCGATATTCACGCTTAGAATGCTCTCAGAATGTGCAATACAAATGCAGAAAGACCTGCAGCTGTGGTTTATAGATTACGCCAAGCCGTTTAACAAAGTACGCTACAAAACATCTTCGAGTTGCTTAGTAGCTTCGACACATGCGGGAAAGCCATTAGGATACTGAAGAACCTAAATTGGCAGCAAAACCGTTGGCATACGGACAGAAAATGTTTCCATCAGAGATACAAAAATAGACAAAGGCGTAAGACAAGGATTTAATTTCTCACCGGATCTATTCAACCTGTACAGCAAAACAATTTTGAGAGAGCAAGAATCCTTTCCAGGATTCGTTATTGGCAGCCATAATCTCAAAAATATAACATACGCGGATGACACAGGGCTGATAGCAGAATGGCCTAAGTTTAAGTTATCTACTGTCTTCGTAATTCCTGTTCTTGAATTCTCTTGAGTTATCGTTTTCGTTCCTTAATAATGTTTATCTTTCTTAAATTCTTTTACGCTCAATGCTGGTCAGTGGGTTTGTTGCCTTGCTTGAAGTGAAATTATTTAAAAAAGTAAAGTGAGATTGTGTGGCTGATATAGAGTTAGGATGTCAACAGGTTGGCCAACTACCACATAGTAACTGGTCTCACTAAGGAATCTCGGTGTGGCGGGCCTTGTCTATCTGTCAATTCTGGAAATCATATTCCGTTTTTTAATATCAAAACTGAAGTTTTATTATAATGTTGTCATTTTGCAGATATATATAAAATTACTATATATATATATATATATATATATATATATATATATATATATATATGAGAAATATGTCCAAATTACTATATTTTAAAGAAACTCAAATGGGGTTAAACTCTTTTTTTTTTTTTTTGTTTACTTGTTTCAGCCCAAGCAAGGCGGTATCGCCATTGATGCGCAGGAGGCTACATAAGAGAGGAAAAGTTTATGCAGGAGAAGAGTGACGACAAAGACAAACCAGTTACAGGGGGTGTCAGAGAAAGGGCAAGAGAAGGATGGGGACAGGTTGGCCAACTACCACGTAGTAACTGGTCTCACTAAGGAATCTCGGTGTGGCGGGCCTTGTCTATCTGTCAATTCTTGAAATCATTTTCCGTTATTTAATATCAAAACTGAAGTTTTATTATAATGTTGACATTTCGCAGATATATATATATATATATATGCCAAATATGTCCAAATTGCTATATTTTAAAGAAACTCAAATGGGTTAAACTCTTTTTTTTTTTTCACTTTTTTCACCCCAAGCAAGGCAGTACCACCATTAATGCGCAGGAGGCTACATAAGAGAATAAATGTTTATGCAGGAGAAGAGTGAAGACAAAGACAAACCAGTTACAGGGGGTGTCAGAGAAAGGGCAAGAGAAGGATGGGGGCAGGTTGAGAAGACAGTTGCGAAGATAGAGAGAAAGGATAAGAACAAAATATACGAAGTGATGTAAAAAAGGACTGGAGTCATGTGGATGAGAGATGGAAATTGACATTGCTTTTAAATTCTTGGAGGTTGTAGCCGTCAGGAAAGGAAGTATACTGACGCTAGTTCCACAGGTGGGAAGTGCGAGAAAAGAAGCTGGTGAAGTAGAATTGTCGGCTGTATTTAGTTGATCTAACTACAAATGGGTGGGACCTTGTTGCCAGTCTGGTTGCACGTAAATTCTTGAGGAGGGGCCACCAGTGACCTAAGTTAGTCGAAGCAGAAGTCATGAAAATATTTGTAGAAGAGACAGAGTTAAGCCACATCCTGCCGGTAAAAAAGGGGCTAAAGTCGAGCTGCCAGGTCGAGACCAATTACATTACAGATTCTTCTTTTTTTAAAACTAAAATGCAACATCGTTGCGGGTCGTCTGTAGCTTATTCAGGTCTATCGATAATTCTTCAGGACCCCAATGCTGCACCATTCTCTGAATAGACGCCGGAAATATTTTTGTAGATTTCTTTTCAATCGTTTTATTTTGTGACATTAGTAGTAACATCGTATAATCCAAAGAATAATCTGCAATGTTTTTGGTCTTAAACTGGTATCTCGGTTTCTATCTCTTTTCCAGCATCGGACCATAACTTCCCTGTGCCTTTTCTATAAATACTTTCAGAATAATTGTACGAATAAATTTTCTTCTGTGGTACCTAGACGTTATAATTTAAACACAAATTATATGCTGAAAGTTTCATTTCTCGTATTTCTTGTTGGTGGACTTCTCTTCCCAATTCTTGATTCCATGTCAAGTTTGATCTTCAAAAATTTAAATGCAATGCCAATCGTTATCTTCTGTCTTCTTAATTTTTGTTTTTTTATTGTCCTCTCTCAACTAATTCTCATCGTAACCATAAGTTCTATGCTTACACTTTCTTTTTTCGCCCTTCTCGCTTATAGATTTCTTTTCCGGATTTTTGCTTGCCAACTGCGATTTTCAGAAATTCAAATGCCATGTTAATCGTTAGCTTTTGTCTTCTTAATTCGTGTTCTTTTATTGTCTTCTCTCAGATAAGTATCATCGAAACCGTAAGTTCTATGCTAATAGTTTCTTTTCTCACATTTCTTATCTGCGAGGCTCATTGCCGGCTTCTGGCTTTCCAGTCAAATTTGTTCTACAAAAATTTAAATGCAATTGAAGATAATTAAATTGGCCTTGTGTCAAACATAACCGAACACCCTACAACGTAAGGCATTATCGGGTGTTCATCAGAAGGTAAAATGTTAGATATTGGAGAATAAAAGTATTTCGTTTGTGTGTTTAAAGTAGAATTTTATTAACAAACAGAATAACATCAATTGGTAGAGTAAAATGTTAAAAAAGAAAGATACATAGTTGAATGTTCCTGAGAAATAGTAGTAAAGAGTTAAATGAATCCAGAGCTTATAGTTGATAGTAGCAGAATGTGTGTATGTAGAAAGATTAAAAGGTTACTAATAAAGTCTACGTTCCTTTCTTTTGTTATGGCCGGCGAGAAAGTGAAAAAGGAAAGTAAAACAATAAAGGGAATTGTATTTAGCGGATGTTAAATTTTAGGTGTCAGTTGAAGTATCTTGTTGTTATCGTCTTCTACTTTGTTGACAGCGAGAATGTTGAGGATGGAGAAGAAGATGTAAAGGAAAATAGCACTAGTGAAGAAGGAGAACCAATGTGTGACGGGACTTTATATGTCCCGGTCAGAGACTTGAAGTTTCATTTGTCACAATTTAAGGCGATATCTCTAATTTTTGCTTCTATCTGACTGATTCTGACTTTCGTTGTGTTTATATAGCCATTTAGTTGTTCACACTGGATTGCTAACTTTTCTCTCAGTTTTTCAAATCGCTTCCTTCCATTGGTTAGAAAATGAATTTAACATCGGATCGCAAAATCCGGCTTCGTCTTTTTCTTTCAGTACGGGGTCAATCCTTTTCGTATTTCTCAAAATTAGGATTTCACACGTAATTGTGAATTTTTGTAAAAATGAAAAAGAAAGTTACTTTTAGTTTCCTGTTCACTACAATGTAACCTGGCTCTCCACAATTTTCCGTTATTTGTAGCTCGTAGTAAATTTTGTCTTTTTGTGATCTATCCTAATTCCTGTTCAGCTAGCCATTTACAAGTTAAAGGTCTTCAGATAATTTCTTCTTCTTCTTCTTCTTCTTCTTCTTCTTCTTCTTCTTCTTCTATGTGCCTTGTCCTTTCAGGACGTAGGCGATAATGGCTTTCGACGTCTCCCTATTCCTGGTGGCTCTGAGCACACTTTCTCCTGTAACACCACCCAACCCCCGTTCTGTTATCCACCTGATTAGCTCCTTCAAATATGTTATCCGCTGCTTTCCTCTCTCTCTCTCTCTTTTTCCCTCTGTCTGGTCTGTTAATATCAGGTTCTCCAAGCCCTCCTTCCTCACTGCATGTCCCAGGAACTTCAGTCGTTTCTTCCTGATGCTGATTATGAATTTCTTTTTTGTTTCCATCCTTTCTAAGACCTCATCATTGCTCACATGCTCGGTGCGTCCTTCTTTCAGTTGCTTCTAGTTTTTCCTTCATCTTGGATGATATTGTCCAGCATTCACTACCATATTGAAGAACTGACATCACATAGAAATCTAGTATTCTCTTTTTTGTTTCTAGTGAAAGTTTCCTGTCTCTTGATACTTTACTTAGCTTCTGGAACGCGGCCTTAGCCATGCCAAATCGTCTTCGGATCTCTGTGTCGCACTTTCCGTCTTCTGTCAAAACATTTCCCAGGTATTTAAATTTTTGTACCTGTTTGATTTTAGTATCCCGCCATGTGTATTTGGCATTGCATTTTGGACTGCTCTTTTTGCTGAAGACAATTTACTTGCTATTAAAACTTTAAATAATTTCTCGCTGATTTTTCATTAAAAGTATTGTAATGTCTGGTCAATACGGCGTGTGAGTTTGAAGTTCCCATTTCCAAATAGGTTTTCACTCATTTTTGCAACATCTTGTCTAGCGTTGTCATATTGCGAAATCACTTTGTCATGTATCTGCTGGTATAGCGGACTGGTTTTTTTTTCAATGCTTGGCCTAATCGCATCAACTGTAATCGATAGCGATATTTCTGTCTGTTTGAGCAGCTCATAATAAACTACACCCAGTTGATCCCACCAAATGCAGAACAGAAGCTCCGAACCATGGATATTCAGCTTTGCCGCCGATGTTGATACAAGGCCAAGCTTACTCCACGATCTTCTACGCTTAGGGTTATCTGGTCAATACGATGGGTGGGGTAGGACTTCCCATATGAGGGTTTCCAAGTAGGTTTTCACCCGTTTTGCAACATCTTGTCTAGCGTTATCATCTTGCGAAATCACTTTGTCATGTATCTGCTGGTATAGCGGCCGGGGTTTTTTTTCAATGCTTGGCCTAATCGCATCAACTGTAATCGATAGCGATATTTCTGTCGGTTTGAGCAGCTCATAATAAACTACACCCAGTTGATCCCACCAAATGCAGACCAGAAGCTTCGAACCATGGATATTCAGCTTTGCCGCCGATGTTGATACAAGGCCAAGCTTACTCCACGATCTTCTACGCTGAGGGTTATCGTAATGCATCCTTTTGTTTTATCACCGGTCACGATACGATGCAAGAAAACTTTCCTTTTCTGCTGTTGAAGCAGCTGTTTACACGTAACGAAACGCTGTTTGACGTCTATCAGCTTCAACCCGTACGGCACATAATGCCCTTACTTTTGAATAACTCCCAATACTTTCAAACGTTTTGAAAATTTTGTGGGACTAACTCCTAATGATTCTACAAGTTCAGCTTGCGCCTGACACGAGTCTTCATAAAGTAATGCCTTCACATCTTCGTTATCGAACTTTTTTGGTGCGCCAGAGCGTTCTTTACCTTCAATATCATTTTTGAAGCGACTGACAGAGCATGGAAGCCGTAAGTGTCAACAAGAGTTCTATGTTCTTCAGTTGCAGATTACTTTTGAATAAAGTAGTGCAGTAAAATTCCCTGACATTTTTCTTTGTCACGAAATACGACATGTTTAATGAAAAACAAACTTGTTTACACTTCGTCGAAATGACATAAACTTAATTTCCTTGCTTATATTTCCTTATGTGGATGAACGAGAAATCGGGGAGCCGAGATCGAATTCCAGTTGAATTCCTTGCATTCACTTGTGAGCAATTACCCTTGGGAAAGGTATTAATCCGTCTCTTCTCTCCAGTTATGGAATAAAAAACAGAACAGACTGGGTTCTATAGCTTTGGCTGGCAACCAGTCAACCCCAGAAAGTAATGGCAACCTACTGCGGGATAGTCTTCTACAATCATATCTCGAAAGATCCTGTATCCCGTATGGCAATTAATTGACTGATCAATTTCTTATAAATGTGTTACCATTTGAAACTACATGCACGCATTTCTGGGAACGCCATCTGTTGGAAAACAGTGAGAACTTATTCAAGGTTCTAATACTTCTCACTGTCTCTCTTGCTTTTAATCTCTCTTGTGAGTGTCAAATTTTCTAAACTTTCTTTCCTCGTTAAGTGCCACAGAAATTTTAACTATTTCTTTCAGATGCTAAGAATAAGTGTCATTTTTGTTTCCATTTTTTAAAAACCTTCGATGTTGCTGACATATTCGGTTGCTGATATACTCAGCATCCTTCTATTGAACCATACTTTTGTTCCCTCAAGACTTTACTTCACCTCTAATAAGATTGTCTAGCGCTCAAAACTATACAGGAGAATCGATATTAAAATTTCAGTAAGTTTTTCATTGATTTTAACGAATTTTTTTTGTTTTTTAATAATTTCCTTTACTTCTGAAAGGCATCTTTGGAAATCCATCTTCCCGAAACCTTTATCAATACAGCCAGTTAATTGCCGTACGTGATACACGCTTGAGCGATCGTGTCTCTTTTGAGACATCGCTGACTGGATAGAAGATTTTTCTACTCTAGTTTATCATCACTTTCAAGGCTATGCAACACAATCTGTCCAGCTATTTAACGCATAGTTGAAAGGAGAAAGGATGGATTGATACCTTTCCCAAGGGTATATGTGCAAAAGTGGATGAACTGAATTCAACTGGAAATCGAATTCGACTCACCAAATTTTCGAGTCGATATCAATTACACCACAATACACATCCTTAATGTTAGGAATATACAGGAATTATAATGTCAGTTTTCTAATACTTTTCAACCCTCTATTTCTGACGTTAAGTATATTCAATAAAAGAAAGCTAGAAATTCGAGCAATATACGCAAGTAAACGACTAAATGTACGTTGTGGTTCAGTAGATATCGACTCGGAACGAGAAATCGGGGAGCCGAGTTCGAATTCCAATTGAAAATATTGCATTCACTTACGCACAATTACTCTTGTGAAAGGTATTAATCCGTCTCCTCCTCCCAGTTATGGGTTAAATAATAGAACAGATTGGGTTCTATAGTCTTGGTCGGTAACCAGTCTTCCGCAGAAAGTAATGGCAATCTACTGCGAGATAATATTTTGCCCAGTCAGTCATGTTTCCTTCAAGACATGATCGCCCAAAGCGTGTATCACGTATGGCACTTAACTGACTGAAACGACTAAATGCGCTCCATGGTGAGTAACGAACTCGCATCCTCTCCGTCCAAAATGAAACAGGAGTCTAATCATCGACAAAGGATGTAAAAAATATCTAATAAAAAAAAATAATTGCAAAACCAATTTGAAGACGAATTAGGAAGAAGAAAAAAAAACCTTTCATGGCCGATGCACTTTGCAAACACAAGAAACTAATACCGTCAAAAATCTGGCCGATCAGTAGTCGTGGAACTCTGGCTTGAAACCAGAAACAGATGGGCTTATCTTAGCGACTCAAGATCAAAGCCCGCTATGATTTTACCAGGCACTTATTTTAAGGATCGGAATAGATCGAAAGTGTCGTTTTTGTAAACACGCTAAAAAAAAGCTTGATCTTATCTTAGTCGCCCTATCCTAGGATCAAATGAATTTAAAAAATAGCAATGATAGGGTAGGGTTTTGCTTTCGCTAGAATATGTGCCTAAATTATAACCAACACCATACATAAATGGTATGAGCAAAAATCATCATCATTTCTCAAAGGTAACTGGAACTTCATTATATACACCGACCGCACTAGACTAGCTAAGACACCAGATATTGTTATAAAATACTGTAATGCGCTTGAATTATGAGAGTTGCAAAAACTCTTCAAATCTAAGAGACAAGAAATAGGAAGAATTTGGGATTTCAAGTCAACAATTATTCTAATGGTTAGGCAATAATCAAGAATGCTGGCATACTTCAAGAAAAACCTAAGGAAACAATGCTTATATGGGCATTTTCTAAGCCTAGATAACTTTGTTCATGGATTACCCACCAGGTGGTTCGTGCTCAGTAAAGATATTATTCAAAATGTTAAAAAGTTCTGCATTTATATATTTTTTGGAAGTAGTAATCAGGTTTGTGTGTATATATTCAGAAAGTAAAAGGCATTATTTTTACGAGAGATATTAATTTCGCCCTTAAAAATCTGCGTAAGCATTACATGATTAGCGTCATTGCCTATATCTGTATGTACACACAATTTATTAAATCTAAACTTATTTATAAATGGAACTTTGTCTGTGTGTGTATGCGTGTGTGTGTCCGTTACCTTTAGGCTCCGAAACGGCTGAACCGATTTTCTTGAAAATTTACACAGTTGTACTGTAAGCGTCTGCGAGTGTTCTTAGCTAAGTTTTGTGTCGAGGTAGCCCCGATAAATATCAAAATTCGATAATCGAAAAAATCGGGTTATAGAAGGAGTGGTCCGATTTTAATTAAATTTGATGCACTCATAGACAAAGACATAAGAAACGATATTCATAAGTTTCAAGCTTGCAGTTCTTACAATAGTGCAGAAAATCGATTATATATATATATATATATATATATATATATATATATATATATATAAAAGGCAAGATGTTTGCGTGTGTGTCTGTTTATCTGTCTGTATGTCATTTATATAAAAAGCAAGATGTGTGTGTGTGTGTGTCTGTTTATCTGTCTGTATGTCCTTTATACAAATACACAATTTTTATCCGATTCTCACCAAAATTCACACAAATATTCTTTAAGCTGAGTCCGAGCTCCAGGATCATGGATTAGTTTTAAAGCTTTCATTACACCCGAGCAACACCGGGCTATACTGCTAGTTTTATCTAAAACTACTCTCAGGCCATGTTATTTATATAAAAGCTACCTTCAGAATATATGTATAAAGTGTATTATGAAATGTAAAGGAATATCCTGTTTATGCTCAGGTTCCATTCCGAAACTGCTCTATTTGAAAGATGCTTCATAAAAATTAAATAGTCTATATTCCAAAATATAGTGGACAAGCTGTTCGAATTCCAGTTGAATTCATTGCATTCAATCACGCACAAATACCCTTGAGAAAGATATTAATCTGTCTCTTCCCTCCAGTTATGGGTTAAATAACAGGACATATTGGGTTCTATAGCCTTGGCTAGAAAGTAATCTACCGCAGAAAGTAATGGCAGCCTACTGTGGGGATAATATTTTCCCCAGTCAGTTATGTCTCTTTCGAGACATGATCGCCCAAGCTGATATTCCAAAATCCCCAAAATATATGAAAACCGAAATACTTCCGGTCCCAAGAATTTTGGATAAAGGGTTTTCAATCTGTATTAATATCAAATTGTTCTTTGATATTATTTTCTTGAAGACAATATACAGGGTGCGATGATAAACACGATATCCGTTTACAGTTATGCATAAACTTTTAAATGAAATCAACACTGATATCTTATTTTAAAAAATATTTTTGCCAAAATTACACAACAATATCTTGAATTACTAAAGAATAAATCTATTCAATAAAATCACGATTAGTATTTGTTTATATTTCTGAGATGAGGTAGTATTTACAGTATTTACATTATTCGGACTAGTAACATCAAAAATTGCAATATGAACTCTGGTAAAAAAAAGGGTTACTGTACATTAGGTTTATAAGTTCCAAAAAATTCAGTTGTTATTGTCCTTAAAGACACATGGCCTAGTGTATACAGACTTGACACAAACAGGTGGGAGTTCAATACTACGCCACAACAGTGGTGAACAAGTAACTTACAGGGAGATAACTCATGACTACCAGAAGAAGCTCTAAGCAAGGAATGAAGATCATATACCCCAGTGACTGTAATAAAGGGTTCGGTTCGAAATTCCTGAAGAAGGCCGGAGCGTACAACGCCCGAAACGTTGTATAAATGGCAACAAAGTTGAGGACAATAATCCGAATAATATAAATACTGTAAAATCACTATTGTTCTTCTAGACAACATCGGAAACTTCTGCAATTCTTCTGGACGATCTCCTTGTTAGAATGAGTCTATTTTTTTTTTTTTTTGGTCATTCGCTCAACTGCGCTCTACACATAATAATCAATGGGGTTGCAGTCTTGGCCAGTGGTAAGTTGATATGGTCGCTGAAATTATCTTGTGCGGCATGGTGCAGAGTCTTGTTGCTAGACATAAGGTCTTCCAGCAGCCACCCTCTTGACTAATATATATATATATATATATATAACGAGCAATATAGCCCGGCGTTGCACGGGTGTAATGAAAGCTTTAAAACTAATTCCATGATCCTGCAGCTCAGACTCTTTGGACGTTGGCACGACAGAATAAAAATCAATAGTTGTTTCCAGTTAAAGCGAAACCGTAGACTGAAAGTAAAAATGAATGGATGTAAGCCAAATTTTGATTTCCTGGTATCGATATCAAATTAGTTTGTTAATCGTAAAATGAATTTTGAAGGCTAAATAAGTCCTCTGAGTAAATGGTATCATGGCTGAGACTAAGAACTACAATCACACCTACTTAGAGCCAAAGGCCGAAGCAAAAACTAAAATAAGAGGGCTGAAAAAAATACAGACATACAGGCAGATAAACAGACACACACACAAACACCTTGCCTTTTATATACATATATTATCGATTTTCTGCACTATTGTAAGAACTGCAACCTTGACACTTCTGAATATCGTTTCTTATGTCTTTGTCTATGAGTGCATCAAATTTGATTAAAATCGGACCACTCCTTCTATAACCCGATTTTTTCCATTATCGATTTTCGATAGTTATCGGGGGTACCTCGACATAAAACCTAGCTAAGAACATTCGCAGACGCTTATAGTAAAACTGTGTAAATTTTCAAGAAAATCGGTTCAGCCGTTTCGGAGTCTATAGTTAACGGACACACAGACACAGAGACACACACACACACACAGAGACAAAGTTCCATTTAAAAATAAGTTTAGATTACATCAATAAGAACACTATTTCTAATGAAGTCTTTTAAGAGGACGAAACGCGATACAAAGGACTGATTCTCTCAGTCGCATCAAATTAAATTTTGACTAAAAAGAAAAAAAATATGTTCTTTAACTTGCTTGTTAAACTGACAATAAAATATTTTTAAAAGAAACCCTAAGACGTTGTAGAATTGAAAGTGAGAAAGAAAAGTACAGACGCAAATTGAAAGAATAAAAAGAGAAATTAACAAAGAAAGAAAAAGGCAGGGCCGAAGTTTAAATCCTCTCTTGCAGTTCTACCAATTTCTATCCGTTCTTCATTTTTGTTTTTTCGCAATTGTCGATTAAACTGTTTTTATTTTGTTTTCTTTTTTTTTTGGGGGGGGGGGGTTATTTTGTTTGCTTTTTAGTTTGTTTTTTTTTCTTCTTCCCTCTCCAAAGATTGTTTGACGAGAGTGTCTTTACCTTCATCTGTAAAAGATACGAACGACACGTGGTATTAATTTTCCTTCTTTCTTTCTTTTTTCTTTCTTATCAATTTTGCTTCTTGCTTTGATAATTTGCCTTCTTTCTTTTTTTTCTTATCATTGATCTTTCTTTCGCTTTCTCTTAATTATCCTTCTTATTTTCTTTCTTATTTATTATTTTCTTGCTTTCCTGTTAATTTTTCATTCATTCTTTTTTCTTTCTTATTTATATTTTACATGCATTCTAGTAACTTTCTTTTTTCTTATCATATTTTCGTCATTTCAGTTAATTTCCTTCTTTCCTTCCTTTCTTTCTTTTTTCTTTTTTCTTTGCAGTCTAATAATTTTCCTTCATACTTTTTAACTATCTTTTTTTTTCTTGTCATTTACATTTTTCATACTTTCTCTTTTTCTTTCCTTCCTTCATTTTTTTATTTTTCTTTCTTTCATTCTTGTCATTTATCTTTTTTGCTTTATGCTAATTTTCCTTCTTTTTTCTAACGTTTTCCTTCTTTCTTTCTTTCTTTCTTTCTTTCTTCTCATTTAACTTTTTATAACGATCTGGTTAATTTTTCTACTTTCTTCTTTCTTTCTTTTTTATATTTTTCTTACTTCTTGTTAATTTTACTTCTTTCTTTTTTATTTTCATTTATCGTTTTCTTGCTTCCTGTTAGTTTTGCCTCTTTCTTTATTTTCACTTTTCTTTTTCTTGTTTCATGTTAATTTTCATTCTTTCCTCATTTTTCTTGTCATTTATCTCATTTTTGCTTTCTGTTAATTTTGATTATTTCTGTCGTTTTTCTTTCTTCCTTTCTTTCTTCCTTTCTTTTTCTTTCTTTCTTTCTTTCTTTTTTTCTTTCTTGAAATTTATCTTTGTCTTGTTTGCTGTTAAGTTTTCTCCTTTTTCTCTTTCTTTCTTTCTTTCTTTCTTATCATTTAAATTTTTCTTGCTGCTATTAATTTTCTTTCTTTCTTTCTTTCTTCCTTTCTTTCTTCTTTCTCTTCATTTATCTTATTCTTGCTTTCTGCCAATTTTCCTTATATCTTTCTTTCAATCTGTTTCTTTATTGTCATCTTTTTATTGTTTTCTCCTAATTTCCTTCCTTCCTTCCTTCCTTCCTTCCTTTCTTTTTATTTATCTTTCTTTCCTCCTTTCTTCCTAGATGTTCTCTGTTTCCATCATTTTTGTTTATCATTCTTTTAATATCTTTTGCTTTTTTCTCGTCATTTTATTTCTCTCTTCACCTCCTACTCTTCCCTCTCTCTTTATTCCTTTCTTTTTTTTTTCACCTTACTCTTCGCATACATCATTTATTTCTTCTTCATTCTATCTTTATTCTATTTATTATTATTCTTTTACCTCTTTCAATTTCTTTTCATCTCTCGCTCTTTTCAACGCAACTAATCGACTTGGTCGCTAATGATTCTTCTCTCCTAATTTGTCGTTTCATTTTATTCCACATTTAATATTCAGTAATTTATCTTTATTATGAGAATAAAAGAAAAAAATGATAAAAGCTATATCTGGGAGTTGACCCAATGCTCAAAATTTAGCGTTAAATCTATCCCAAGATTCCCTGAGGCAGCCATGACTTTTATTAAAGCACGGCGCCATTTACTTTGCTTTCCTTTATTAGTCTTTTTTTCAACGCCAACGCTGGCCGTGCCATGATTGCGGTTATGGGCGTCGCCTTGGACAACGGAGCCTTCATTATCCGACAGCTGTAGCCACTGGATGGACAGGCCGGCTCTCTTTAGCTTGTACCGCATATAGAGCCATTGATAAATTTGGGGTAGTTTGATAAGGATTCATGTGTTTCCTATGTGTGGTGAGTGCAATTTATGCCTAATGTATTTATGTATATACAAGGATATCTTTCGTGGTAAGTATATATATATATATATATATATATATATATATATATATATGAAAATATCTACGCTTCGTAAGGACTAACTTCCGTGCACAAAGCCGATTGAATTGCCAGGACGGAAGGAAGTAGTGTCCCTCAGTTCCTGACAAAGTCTTCCTTGTTCTCAGACTATATTATAGAAAGAAAGAAAGAAAGAAAGAAAGAAAGAAAGTGAAAGGAAAAACAATAGTAAAAAAGAAAGAAAATGAAAAGTAACAGTAAAAAACAATGAGAAAGAAAGAAAAAATTAAAGAAAAAAAGATTAAGAAAGAAAGAAAGAAAGAAAGAAAGAAAGACTGGGGAAAGAAACGAAAGAATTAGTGAGAGAAAAATAATGGGAAAAAAAGAAGAAAGAAATAAAGCAAAAAGAAAAACGTAAAGAAAGACAAAAAGTTGGCGTAAGCAAAAGAAAGAAAGAAAAGATGAAAGGAAAAAGAAAGAAGAAAGAAAATAAGAACGGAAAAGAAAGAAAGAGAAGTGTAGAAAAGGAAAGAAAAACGGAAAGAAAGTGTTTTGTAGAGTTAATATTTTATCAGAAGGAATTTTTCTATGACTGCCTGAAAATGCTCAAACATTTAAATTTTGCATGTAAGGCACAAGGATATTGGTTGCAGCAAAAAGCCTCAGTGTTTAGAAGACTCTTTAAAAACAATAACTAGTATTTTATACATAAATATACATTAATCAGCAGATAGAATTTTATTGAAAAACTGCAATGGCAAAAACTCGTGCATGAAATGGACTAAGTTAGTTTGCCTGCAGAAAATCAAGAAAATAGTCTTTAGAAAAATTTATGTTGTTTAGAGTTGCTGGTGTTGTTGTAGTCAATTATTATATCTTTCAACAAATTAATAAAGGAGAATTTGGAATATTTTCAATATGTTAAGTTATCTACCTTTATCTGTTGCTGATAGCTGGAGTTAAAGATATGTTTTACTTTGTTGTTGATAAACTGAAATAGTTCTGGGTGTTGTTTCATGCAAAACTGATGCATGACATTTTGTTTCTGGAAGAATATTTATGTGCAAGTCTTGGATGTTAAAATTGTTAAGAAGAAAGTTTGTGTCAATATCAAATAATTTAACTTTCAATTTTTCGTGTTGAGTTTATATGATGTTTGAGTGAGAAAAAGATTTGTTTTTGAATCAGTGTGATGAGCGATTTTCTTTTAGTTTCAAATCGTTCAGAAAAAATTCTTGAGGCCTGCTTCTTCCAATTTGAGGTTTCTTACTGAAGGGCTTTTTCGTGCGACTGAATTTATACTTATAGGTGGCAGGCTCTATAAAATTTGGCGCATTTTGATACCTAACCACGTGTGCGTAGGCGTTTTTTAAATATTCCATATACTAACCAATCAACGCTGGTTATTTCTAAATTAGTTCTTGAATCCTCTTTGTGTGTAACTTGCATAAAATATTTAAAAACATTATGTGCGATTATAAAATTGTAGCTAATGTGCGATATAAAAACTGTCGTGTTAATTATTTATAATCCTAAAAATGTTTTATCCAAATTCCAATACTTATTTATTTTTATCTGAGGGCAAGGTTCTTAAAATGTAACGAAAAAGAAAAATGTGAGAAAGAAAAAACAGAAAAGAGATAGGCGTGCAGAGAGGGACGTGTAATTGAGAGAAAGAAAACGTTAAAGAAAGAAAAAATCACACAAAGAAAAAGTAGAATGAAAAATCAAAAAGAAAGAAAAGAGGAAATGCTAAGAAGAATGAATGAAAGAAATATGAGCATTTTATAATGTATGAAGAAACCCGCCCCCAAATATTGTAAAAGGATTAAATATACTTCCCAAATAAACTTCCCAAATCTTAGCCTCCAGTAACACCTCAACAACCTGGGACATCTCTTGTAAACCGCATATGTCCCACCATTAGGACCACCCACAGAACACGCTCTCGACTTCTGTAAAGCCTCTTTGACTTTCTTCCAAGGCACTGGAGATTCATCAAACGCTACTACAGAGGCACCAGGCCTGAATAAACCTGGCAACACCTCACTGTTGTCATCAGAGCACGTGCTCATGAGGTGTCTCTCCAGCTCCTCCTTCTCAACGCTCATCATTCCACTAATTCGTCCGGTAGGTTATTCGATGATTTGGGTTAGTTCATAGGCGATTTAGAAGTCTCTGCATTATCCGACTTTATCATCGGTTTTGTTAGAGTGAACTAACCATTCTTTATGGTGGGCATTGAAGTTACCGCAGATATGAAAAAGAAAAATAGCCGAGGGAAAAGAATGGGTAAGGATACTATCAATCTCCCCAGATATTCCATCGAAGATTACGGCCTCTTCGTCCTGAGGGAGAGAGAGAACAAAGACTAATGTGGTAATATGTATAAGTGCCACGCGGAAGCACCACATATATGGGAGATAAATGTCATTGTTTTTTATGTCCTTGCAACATGGAAACTCGTCCTTGATGTAAGTTCCGAATTAGTGGCCAATGAGGACTTAGGTGGTCTTGTTTTGCTATAAGAGGTGAGTATCTCGGGACTGTTAGATACCCTAGTGTGCTTGAGGTCTTGTTTTGCTATAAGAGGTGAGTATCCCGGGACTGTTAGATATCCTAGTGTGCTTGAGGCGTTGATACCGGGTTTAGAAACAGGTGGTTGGTTTTGGACTGAAGAAGATGGTGTTCTAATTCGGGAAAGACAGAATTTAGACCATCTCACATTGGTGTAGGAGGTGGTATACATGGGGTCGATTCACATTTGCTAGTTTTGCATTGGTTTCCTGTGTGTATTGGTTGGTGGAATACTAGTAAGCAGGGAGACAGACCCACCCACAGAAGTTGCATGTATAAATAACCTTGAGAGAATCGTACAGAGATGGAGTTTTACCATTACACTTCATCATGGCATCGAGAGACCCCATCGGAGAGTACTGTATTAACTAGAAATCATTCTCAAAGTAGCAGTACAATAGCCCCGATATTATATAAAATCGCCATGAAATGTAATCTTAAGCCCTGATATACAATTCGAAAATTAACAGTAAATTAATGTGCAAGTTAATTATGAAGAAATGATTGCATGCGCATAAATAAATTATATATATATTTGTGTGTGTGTGTGTGTGTAGGTGTACATAAATTATATATATATATATATATATTTATGTGTGTGTGTGTGTGTATGTGTAAGCACACCTATTGTGGTAAATAGTAGGAGAAAAAAGGAAATAGTAGACAAAATACAGAAAAAGGGATCAAAATGAGCATGCTACATTGCGACAAGGGAAGTTTTCTGACGAATCTTTGATCGAATATTGATGCAAGAGTGATTATGGCGACGCTTACCTTGATAGAATGAGAGGATAGGGTCAGTTCTCTCAGGCTGCGGAGGAGACGTCATGATGGGATCGCCATAGTGCCGAATTTCCACTGCTTGAGATAGTGAAGAGACTAGATCCCTCAGTTTCTTCTTCTTCTTCTTCTTCTTCTTCTTCTTCTTCTTCTTCTATGTGCCTTGTCTTTTCAGGACGTAGGGGATCATGGATTTCCACCTCTCCCTATCCCTGGTTGCTCTTAGCACGCTTTCTCCTGTTACACCACGCGACCCCTGTTCTGTCATCAACCTACTCAGGCCCTTCAAATATGTTATCCGCCCATCAAGTTACATGTTACATTCCGCTGTCTCTTTTTTCCTCAATCTGGCCTGTTAGTATCAGGTTCACCAAGCCTTCCTTCCTCATCGCATGTCACAGGAATTTTAACTGTCTTTTCCTGATGCTCAGTATTAATTTACTTTTCGTTTCGTTTCCATCCTTTCCAAAACCTCATCATTGATCACATGCTTGGCCCATAATATCCGCAGCACCCTTCTGTAGAACCCCATTTCAGTTGTTTAAAGTTTTTCCTTCATCTTTGATGATATTGTCCAGCATTCACTGCCATATTGAGGAACTGACATAGCATAGCAATTCAGTACTCTCTTCATTTCTAGCGAAAATTTCCTGTCTCTTAATACTCTAGCCAGCTTCTAAAACGCGTCCTTTGCCATGCCAGTTCGCCTTCGGATCTCTGTGTCGCACTTTCCATCTTCTGTTAGAACACTTCCCAGATATTTAAATTTTTTTAACTGCTTGAGTTTAGTATCCCCGACCTGTATTTGGCATATTGGGCTGCCCTTTTTACTGATGACTATGCATTCGGTTTCTTGCAGTTTATTTGTAGTCCTTTCTTGTCAATCTCTTCAACTACCTTCTGTAGGAGGTCTTGTAGTATCCTTTCCGTGTCTGCTATCAGCATTGTATAATCTACGAATCTTATATTGTTCCGATGACGAATCCTAGTATAACATCTCGGGTCCTCTGATGTTAAATAAATCCGGTGAAAAGACACACCCTTGTCTTAGTTTACCACAGGAAAATTCCATTAAATATAAGGGCCTCAAGAATGAACAATAAATTAATGTGCAAATTAATAATGCAGGCGTGCTTGCATGTGCATGAATATATATGAGAGTTGATAAGCACAAAGATTTTGTCACTTTACTTTACTTTATATATATATATATATATATATATATATATATATACTTAGTTTTTGGTCATAATTAAATTAGACCAGTACACAGTTGCATTCAGAAGTGTTCAATACAATTATATTGTACAACTTTTGAATATTTTTATTAGTAAACGAGTTATTACACGGCCTAGGTTTCTCCCATGTGGTGTGCTCGGGCGATTTGTAAATGAAGACACAACATGGTAGACACCTAGGTCGCATAATAACTCGTTTACGAATTAAAATAATATATATATATATATATATATATATATATATATATATATATATATATATATAGCAGTAATATATCCAGGAAAAGATTTGGTAGATAATCGCAATGGATCCTAGTAATATTAAATTAAATATAAAAACTGATCTAACAGGGAACTCTCTATACATATATATATACTTATATATATGTTTTTTCTTTCATGATTCTTTTTTGTCTGGATAAATTTAACCCATTCATTGTTGAATAAAATTAAATGAGCTATGAGCTCGGCGAAATAATAATCTATTACCAATGGATTTATGAAAACATCCAACTTATTTTCATATATATATATATATATATATATATATATATATATATATATATATATATATATATATCCAAATGTAAAAAGAACGAAGAATGATATTGCAACGTTTAAAATATTAATTAGAAAAGGACTCAAAATAGACCAATAAATATTTAGTATTCAACGTTTACATTAGAGTATCTAATGTAAGTAGCTACAACAAAATTGTACATTTTGTTTCGACATTGGAAGAACAATGTCTTATCAGGTAGTTAACAATGATGTAACTACCTAATGAGACATTGTTTTAAATATCGAAACAATATGTACAATTTTGTTGTAGTTACTTACATGTTCCAGTGTAAAAGTTCAATAATATATAATTACAGGCACACATACTTTGGCAAATTTTAAGAGAAGATATTTTAACAAAGAAAAGAAGGTAGGAAATGAAATAAATGCACAAAATAAGGTGAAAAAATAAACTCACACACACACACACACACACACACACACACACACACACACACATATATATATATATATATATATATATATAAACTTATTTATAAATGGAACTTTGTCTCTGTGTGTGTGTGTATGTGTGTGTGTGTCTCTGTGTGTGTCTCTGTGTGTGTGTGTGTGTGTGTGTCCGTTCCCTATAGACTCCGAAAATTTACACAGTTCTACTATAAGCGTCTGCGAGTGTTCTTAGCTAGGTTTTGTGTCGAGGTACCCTAGATAAATATCGAAAATCGATCATCGAAAAAATCGGCTTATTCAAGGAGTGGTCCGATTTTAATCAAATTTGATACACTCATAAACAAAGACATAAGAAACGATATTCAGAAGTTTCAAAGTTGCAGTTCTTACAATAGTGCAAAAAATTGATAATAATTTATATATATAAAAGGCAAGATGTTTGTGTGTGTGTCTGTATGTCCTTTATACAAATCCACAATTATTATCCGATTCTCACCAAACCTCACACGGGCTATACTGCTAGTATATATAAATATCTTTATATATATATATATATATATATATATATATATATATATATATGTGTGTGTGTGTGTGTGTGAGAGAGAGAGAGAGAGAGAGAGAGAGAGAGAGAGAGAGAGAATAGAGACGGAGGGGAATCGGAAACTAAAACAAATTATATATCGGCTTGTATTTGACTTCAAGTAGCACGGCATTACCCACTGACTCCGCACACACTATTTCCATTCTCATGTCCAAGACACGAACACGTCCATTTTAATTCTACTGTCAGCTAAGATGTCCGTTGCGGTGCCGTGGTTATCGGATTGCAACGAGAAATCAGAGAGCCGAGTTCGAAATCCAGTTGGATTCCTTGCGTTCAATTACGCACAAATAACCTTGGGAAAATTTTTAATCCCTCTCTTCCGTCCAGTTATGAGTAAATGACAGGATAGATTAGGATCTATAACCTTGGCTGGCAACCAGTCTACCGCAGAAAGTAATGGCAACCTGCTGCGGGATAACTTTCTGCCCAGTCAGTCATGTCTCTTTCTAGACATGATCGCCCAAGCGTGTATCACGTATGGCACTTAATTGACTGACTGTCAGCTCTCTCACTCTCTCTTTGTGTCTCTCTCTCCCTTTCTTACTCTTTTCGTGCCCACTAATACTGTTACTTGATATTTTTATACAGGCTTTTTGCTTCATTTTTTTTCTATCCCAAACTCAGAATAACTACCCGTGATGCTTATAGTAAGCTAGTGCCCTTCCCTTACCAACATTATTTTTTTCTTGGCCAGACTTAGCCCAGTTGTTCTCGTCAAGGTACTTATTTTTTGTTCACTCACTTTCGTTCAACCATTCTTCATTTTTTTTTTTAATCATATCACCCCGGGCAAGGCTGTAAGGCCACTGGTGTGCAGGGGGCTACGTAAGAGTGAAAAGATTGGAAAACAGAAAGCCGGAAACCACATCCTAAACAGGGAACCAGGGATGAGCCTCTACACCTGTTCTATAGACGTGGGTGGAGTGTGAACCGGGCGATAGTTCAGTCTATCTATTCCAATTGAAAAAAAAATAAGGAAAAGTGAAAAGATTGGAAAAGAGAAAGCCGGAAACCACATCCTAAACAGGGAACAAGGGATGAGCCTCTTAACCTGTTCAATAGACGTGGGTGATTATGTGGATGTCTTCTTTTTCGTTTATGTTCTTTAATTTCATTTAGTTTGGAAGAACTTCTTTATTTTCTATTGTCTATGTATTTTCTAAATCTTTTATAACCCATTCATTTTTGTCGTTTACACTGAATTACCGACAATGTTCTCGACTTTATTTGCCACATCACATTCTCTAAAATACCATCCGGTCTTACTTTCGATCAACAACTATTTCATCTTCCTCCTCCTCCTCCTCCTCCTTCTTCTTCTCCTTCTTTTAATATATTCTTTCTCTTACTCGTGTAGTTCTTTTTCTTTGAATATCTTTTTATAATCATTTCACACCAAGCAAGGCAGAACGTCTATTGTACAGGTGTAGAGGCTCATCCCTTGTTCCCTGTTTAGTATGTGGTTTCCGGCTTTCTCTTTTCCAATCTTTTCACTTATTTTTTCCTTTTTTTTTCCCCCCTTTTTTTTTTTCTCAATTGGAGTAGATAGACTAAACTATCGCCCGGTTCACACTCCACCCACGTCTATTGAACTGGTGGAGAGGCTCACCCATTGTTCCCTGTGTAGGATATGGTTTCCGGCTTTCTCTTTTCCAATCTTTTCACTCTTATGTAGCCACCTGCACATCAGTGGCGTTACCGCCTTGCTCGGGGTGATATGATTAAAAAAAAAAAGAACTACCACTGGGGCGCAGGGGGTTACATAAGAGGTGGATAATGAGAAAGAGGAACATGTTACGCGGTTGTCAGAGAACGAGTAAGAGAAAGATGAGAACACTGATGTGAAGAGAGCTGCATGAGAGTAGAATGGAAAGGAAGAAGGGTTTTCATGGAAAATATGTGAGTCAAGAAGATAAGAGATGGCAATTGACTTCTTATTATTTTTATATTCTTCTTTTTCTTCTTCTTTTTCTTTTTTCTTCTTTTTCTATGTGCCGTGTTTTTTCAATACGTAGGGGATCATGGCCTTCCACGTCTCCCTATCCATGGATGCCCTCAACATGCTTTCTCCTGTTACCCAACTCAAATCCCGCTCTACCATCCAATTGCCCAGGCCCGTCAGGTCACACACTGCATTCCCGTCTCTCCCTTTCCCTCTATCTGACCTGTGAGTATCAGAGTCTCTAAGCTCTTTTTCCTCATTACATGTCCCAGGAACTTCAGCTGTCTTTTCTTGGACAAAGAGTCAACTTTAAAACTTAACTGTGTCAGGTGAAATTGAGACAAAATTTACCAAGCGGGCATTTCACTTTTTTCTTCAGTTATATTTCTTTCAACGGTCAGAGTTGGATAGAGAGTCAGTTTGTTTTCCATACATATATACAGATTATAAAGAGGGAGAGAGAAAAAGAGAGAGAAGCTGTTGGAGTGTCGTAGAGAGAATATGCGGTTGTGGGTGGCACCTATTCACAGACTACTATGGCTAGAATCATCCTTAGAACTTCAAAGAAAATTAAGTTTTCGGCCATTGGTGCTAAAATGTCTGCCCCTGTATATTAGATATAGCGGATGAGAAAGAGAAAAGAATGTCTCTCTCATCTGACAGACAACGACCTACCAACCCATGCACCAAAACAATTTCACACAAAATTTGCTCAGGTATTTTACTACCGTAAATATTATTCCAAAATCATTTTACAAATTGTTACGTAACAGTTGAACACAAGTGGATATAACTGAAAGTCAAATAGTTAAATGTAAATCCCTCTTCTACTCTAATAGTTTCTTTTCTTACACTTTCCTATTAGTGAAACTCCCTACCATTTGCTTGCTTCTCTGATAGATATAATCCTAAAAAGTTTAAACGCAACGATAATTGCCATTTTTTTTTCTACTTGGTCCTCTTTTTTCTCTTATCCTTTCTTCGACATTCCCTGTACCTTGTTTTATTTTTCTTTCACTATAACCCCCTGCACATCAGTGGCAGTCCTGCTTTACTTGGGGTTGAAATGTTTTAAAGAAATGTTTTCATGGTCCTAATGAGCTTTGATGCGCCGCAACTTCACAAATTTTAACCCAAGTACTAGGTTGGAAGTTCGTTCCCATCCTTTTACTGCTAAAATTGTTAAATATATTCTAATAGTTTCTTCTTCAACACTTTTCGCTTGTGGTATCCTCTTCTCGCTTCAATTTCTAGGTGTGATGCTAAAAAAGTGGCTTTACTGTGTCGGCTAGACATTTTTCTCTCAAGAATCTTATCGTGCATATGTATAAGTCTTGCCATTTTTCCATGCATTGAATATTGTTGCTACATATCCAGTGCTTCTGCTATATATTTAAAGATTCTTGATAAAATCCAGAGATGAATCTGCAATATTATTGGTTCTTCAGTGATTTTCCTATCGCCATATCGTAGCTACCCTGTACCTTTGTTCTAGTGAACTTTGCTCTGTGATAGATTATGAATTTAAGCGTAGCTCTAGGTTGACAGAGGATGTGCGTTGTGGTACAGTGGATATCGGCTCGGAACGAGAAACCGGGGAGCCGAGTTCAAATTTCAGCTGAATCCATTGTATTCACTTACGCGCAAATACCCTTGGGAAAGGTATTAATCCATCTCTTCCTTCCAGTTATGGGTTAAATAACAGGACAGATTGGGTTCTATAGCCTTGGTCGGCAACCAGTCTACCGCAGAAAGCAATGGCAACCTACTGCGGGATAATGTTCTGCCTAGTCAGTCATGTCTCTTTCGAGACATGATCGCCCAAGCGTGTATCACGTATGGCACCTAAACTGACTAGGTTGACAGTTACTTCTCACCATTTTACTGTCGAAATTTCTAGATATTACCGTAAATTCCATTCTAGTAGTTTCTTCCTACAAAGTTCTCGCATGTGAAAGCTGCTTACAGCGTCTTGCTTCCCTGGCCAATATGATGCGCAAAAATGTAAATCCATTGCCAATCTGTATCTTCTGATTTAAAAAAAGTATATTCGTTTACTGTCCTTTCATCTCAACGATATTTTCTCAGTTGATTTCGCTCTTATAAAACCTATTGCATCTTAGTGGCTTTATCGCCTTTCATGGGGATGAAATGGTTAAAATGAATCTATAGAATATATTATAAACCTTTCCAGGAAGAGAAATTTTCCTTGACCTGAAGTAAAGTCTTCATTGAGTTTGAGATTGAGCTTTGTTTAACGGCATATCAACACCTCCGTGGGTTATGTAATGCCAAAAAAGTGGGGGTTTAAGGTATTTTTTAATGTTCGGTTATAGTGAGTTTAGGTTTTCTTTAACGGCATATCAACACCTCCGTGGGTTATTTAATGCCAAAAAAGTGGGGGTTTAAGGTATTTTTTAATGTTCGGTTATAGTGAGTTTAGGTTTTCTTTAACGGCATATCAACACCTCCGTGGGTTATTTAATGCCAAAAAGGTGTGGTTTTAAGGTATTTTTTAATGTTCGGTTATAGTGAGAAGGTTGATTTATTCAGATATAATGAAAAAAAAAATTATTATTTTTTATTTTAGAAAACTTAAAATGTCTTCTAGTGTTGTATTTAAAAATGTTTTGCTGAGAATATTTTTTTCCTTCAAAAATATTTTTCATTCAATAATGTATATTTTTCTGTAATATTTTTCTTTCAAAAATGTATATTTTTCTGTAAAAAGCTACTTTTATGTAGATATTTCTATAAAAATGTATTTTTATACTTTCATAGTGTTTTGATACCAGTTTCGGGGTTAACTATTTGCCCATAGCTGGGACCCGAATAGATGTCACCACTCCCGGTCAGAGTGGACCTGGAAACAATAGCAATTAAGAGGCGATTCTATGCTCCTCATAACTTCCCAATTAGAGGCCTTGCTGCCGGATGCAGTTTACCATCATGTCCAGCACCACCTGAAGTGAAGTCTAAATTAGTTTCGAAAAAAGGACGAATGATCAGATCTTATACGATTCTTAGAAATCTATTGAATGTCCCCAAATTTCTGTACTGTAGTGTATATGCACACATACACATAGATTTTCACATGCATATATATATATATATATATATATATATATATATATATATATTGCACATATGTATATATTGCACTCTTCTAAGGACGTAATATATATAATGTTGTGGGATCTTCTCCTTTTGTATATGATAATGTACTCGACTGAGTGTACACATAGTCCTGCCATAGACAGAGTTGCAGTTGCAGTTTGCAGTGGAGAGTAATCGTAGAGATCCGTTACAGTTATCGGAGAGTTCCGAGAGATACAGAAGTGTCCCAGAGACCAGACTAGCTCTGAGCTCCACTCAGCTAGATATATACATGGATATACTATTTCCAACGACTTCACTTCAAGACCTGTGTATACTTATTTTTTTACTAAAAGTATTCCTGGATTTACTAACCTGCGTTCACGTTTGGATATTACGTTCAATATAACCCGCTTTTCTATTTCCATATCTGTTTTGTTGTTCATTATTTTGTACGGTTCCTCATCCGGGATCCACAACATAAAGCAAAAAATACAAACCCGTAAAAATAATAAAATAATCCAGAAAATGTATCTAATTAATATAAAATATTAAATAGATGAAAAGAGAGCTCAATGGATGTTAGCCAGAGCAATATATATATGCGGATGACAATATATATATATATATATATATATATATATTGTATCGAGGCAGTAAATAATTTTCTAAACATATACTGTTAAATATAAGAGACAATGAATGTCTATTACGAAGCATGAGCGGTTCTAAACATCGTATTTTGGCTTTAATTTCAGTTGAAAATACAGACAAAAATTCTCCAACATTTGGATAATCATTTATTAATTTGGTTTTAAGCTTTCGGCTCACATGAGCCATCTTCAGAGGGGTTATTAAGAGGGTAATACAATAACCTCCACCATCACCGACGATTTTATTTTGTGTTGACATAAAACTTTGCTAGGCAACGGCAATAGTTACCAAAAATAACAAAGGCAGTTCGCAAATTTGCAATGCGGTTCTATGACGTCACACTGCGTGATAGCGCAAAATGACAACAGAACCATCTATTCAAATGCAATGTAACGTGTTATTTGAGCCGAAAGCTTAGAATCAAATTAATAAAAAATTATCCAAATGTTGGAGAATTTTTGTCTTTATTTTCAACTGAAATTAAAGCCAAAATATGAAGTTTAGAACGGTTCATGATTAAACATAATAGACATTCATATATATATATATATATATATATATATATATATATATATATATATATTGTAATGGTTGTTACAATGGTATAAACGATTATAACAACAAACATAGTCTCACTACACAAAAATTTTCACGTTTAGGAGCTACTTTCGCTTCTCATCTGGTGATAAGTGTAAATGAAAAATAAATGGTGAAAACGATTTATTTTTGGTAATATGATATGTACGTGATTGTGGTTGGAGTTTAGTAATATTTAGCCGGCAGTTTGTAGCCATAGTGATACAGCCTTGGGTTAAGAGAGGGGTGCGGACTAGCTTAGTTTTGGACAGGTCATTTTTTAGTTTTGTCTGGGTAATTCCTATATATATTCTTATTATACTACAAAATAGATTTTTTTTAATCATATCACCCCAAGCAAGGCAAAAACGCCACTGATGCGCAGGGGGCTACGTAAGAGTGAAAAGATTGGAAAAGAGAAAAACCGGAAACCACATCCTAAACAGGAAACAAGGGATGAGCCTCTTCACCTGTTCAATAGACGTGGATGGATTGTGAACCGGGCGATAGTTTAGTCTATCTACTCCAATTGAAAAAAAAAATAGAGTGAAAAGATTGGAAAAGAGAAATACCGGAAACCACATCCTAAACAGGAAACAAAGGATGAGCCTCTTCACCTGTTCAATAGACGTGGGTGGAGTGTGAACCGGAAATTCAATTGTCTATCAATGAAATATAACATCAATAGAAACACCCACTATAAATAAAGCGTATATTGGATCTACAAAGAACACATTTAAGCAGCGCTGGTACATGCACTTAACTTCATTCAAAAGCAACTTATATCGAAACTAAACATCTCTTTTTTGCATATTTTTGAAAATTAAAGGTCACAAAACAGAAACCGAAAGTAAAATTGAAAATCCTGGAAAAACTAGATCCTGCAACTCGCTTAACGACATCTGCCATTTATGCTTAAATCAAAAGCTACACATTTTAAAGTACCCCAACGATGGCGAACTATTGAACCGTAGAGACGAATTAGAAATGTCATGTAAACATCGAAAATATTTTTCGTTAAAATTTAATTAACCAAAAAATATCTCATTCACATAAAATAATCCCTTCCAAAAAGGTAATTAATACCCATGTTTAATCCTCAACATAAAAAAACGAACATCGTATAAATAAAAGAAAATAAACTCACACAACATTAATAGCAACTTTATTCCAGCCACTCAAAGATAGTAGTAAAATAAAAGGTATCTACCCTTTTTTTTAAAAAACCTTACATGCCAGTATAAGAATTATCCAGACAAAACAAAAAAGTGACCTGTTCAAAACTAAGCTATTCCGCACCCCTTTTCCTAACCCAAGACTGTATCACTATGGCTACAAACTGCCGACTAAACCGTACTAAACTCCTACCACATTCATTTACATATCATATTACAAAAAATAAATCGTTTTCACCATTTATTTTTCATTTCAACTTATCAGCAGCTGAGGAGCAAACGTAGCTCCGAAACGTGAAGATTTTTGGGTAGTGATACTAGGCTTTTATAAACCATTGTAACAACCATTACAATATAAATCTCTACGTTGTATCGAGCACTTTTTATAAAAGTAAATGCATGAACAGTGGGTTTAAAACCTACGTGTTCCATAACTTTCTTTCAACATATATATATATATATATATATATATATATATATATATATATATGCCAAATAGCGGCTGGTTTGACAAGCAGACGGTAGTTCGAAAGAAAAGTACTCAATGCACGCCCAATACAAATGTGCAGACTTAACAATATATCAAAGAACAAAACACACACCACTTGCTAATCAAGAAACCAGGGTAGCAAATAAGTGGTATGTGTTATGTTTTTTAGAATATATATATATATATATATATATATATATATATGTGTGTGTGTGTGTGTGTGTGTGTGTGTGTGTGTGTGTGTGTGTTTTGGGTCTGACAACCTCGCTCGGTTTCTGTTTTTGTCGAATTTGGCACTTAAGTCTCTCTAGTGACCTGCATATATGCCCATATATTGTGCAAGAGCTAGGATCTCGGGACACAGGGACAGGAATATTTGCTAACGCTTTTCGCCGTTGTCTTTCGTTTCTTCTCCGGTCAATACGACTGATTTCGAAATTTCTTATACTACTCTGACACAAACATCTCCAGCTGTATCGATCCATGGCAACTCGCTTCAGCTTGTCCTTATACCTGGGCCACGGCTGTTTAACATTTTTTTTGGTCAACGGTTAAGCTGGTTATACATGAAGTCCTTAAGTATTCTGTCGTCACTCAGCAAGCTGTGACTGCATCGGGAATGTCTCAATTTCACCTATGTTGCATTTTGTGAGAACATTGGTCACCTTGTGTCAAAAGTATAGCCACAAGCTCACGCTGAGATAAATTTTATGAAAAACATCTAGCTGATTGATATGGGGCGTATAAAAACATATTTGGCCTTCATTAAACGAATAGTTCGTGCTGTTTTCAGTTGAAAATTATAAAAACTATGTTATATGTGCAAATTAGAACATATGTGCCGGCATATAGACGGATTTTTCCTTTACACCGCTATTATTTTAACTACCTTTACTCCTCGGCAATATTTACTGTATTTAAAAAGCGATGACTAGAATTGCAATAAAAAAAAGCCTAAACACATGAAAGTGAATTTATACAATATTTTTTGTTCCTGACAATTGACAACAAAAATAATAAACACTATTTATTTATCAGAGTGATTATTTGAATGGTTGGCAAAACATCGGCTAATTGCTAATTAATTCGAACTTTATAAAATGGTAAATAAGAATTTCTTGTAGTTGGTTCACATATTTTTATAATTTATTAAATGTTTATGAATTTATGAATAAAAAAAATTAAAGTAGTGAGAGACAGGAAAAAATCGCTAGAAACAAAGATTGGATTGCTGTATGATGTCTGTTCTTCAATATGGCAGTGACTGCTGAAGAATCTCATTAAAAATGAAGGACAGACTTGAAGTAGCCGAAACGTCGTTCTACAGAAGGATGCTGAGGATACCATGGACCGAACATGTGAGCAATTATTAGAACTGAAATATAACCTAAACATATCTAAACTTATTTATAAATGGAACTTTGTCTGTGTGTGTGTGTCTCTGTGTGTGAGTCCGTTACCTATAGACTCCGAAACAGCTGAACCGATTTCCTTGAAAATTTACACAGTTGTAATATAAGCGTCTGCGAGTGTTCTTAGCTAAGTTTTGTGTTGAGGTACCCCCGATAAATATTGAAAATCGATAATCGAAAAATCGGGTTATTTATGGGTTAAATAACAGGTCCGATTGGGTTCTATATTCTTGGCTGGCAACCAGTCTACTGCATAAAGTAATGGCAACCTGTTGCGGGATAATCATCTGCCCAGTCAGTCATGTCTCTTTCGGAACATGATCGCCCAAGCGTGTATTAAGTATGACACTTAACTGACTGATTATATGGTTACATATTTGTTTGTTTCTTTGCTAAATCTTCGTTTTAGGTCCCGAAGGCTTTTCCCCCTTAAAATTTATCTAAAATATCATTATTTCTGTGCAACTGTATATGCTGAACTCAAATCAACAATTAGTTATTGAAGAAACCTACCTTTTTTTATTTGAAAGTCCATAAAAAAACGAACTATATCTCGCACTTTTTCTCTCCCGTAACTCTAACGCAGTCATGTAATTAACTGCTGAATGTCTTTCGGCGCAGGACAACAAATTTTGGTCTATTTTCGGTCGATTTTCTTCCTTTACCGAAACTTCCGATTTACTTCCTGTAATGAAAGTAATACGCTATGGTATTTCTACGCTTATTACTTTCATTACAAGAAGTAAATCGCCGGAAGTTTCAGTAAAGGAAGAAAATCGACCGAAAATAGACCGAAATTTGTTGTCCTACGCAGTACGTCAGTTAATTACATGACTTCGTGAGAGTTACGGGAGAGAAAAAGTGCGAGATATAGTTCGTTTTTTTTTTATGGACTTTCAAATAAAAAAAGGTAAGTTTCTTCAATAACTAACTGTTGATTTGAGTTCAGCATATACATTTGCACAGAAACAATGCTATTTTGGATAAATTTGAAGGGGGAAAAAGCCTTCGGGACCTAAAACGAAAATTTACCGTTTCTTTGATATAATTCCCACACTCCTAATTACATCAGGTAATGATTTGGTTGTCTTAAGATGCCACATTCTACTGATTTCTTTCTTGAGGGGCATGTATTTACTTGTAGTTGTTGTTGTTGTTGTTGTTCTTCTTGTTCTTGTTCTTCTTCTTCTTCTTATCTGTTGTGACGTGGCTCGATCACGTGACCGGGTTCACTCCTATATAGAAAGTCTGAGTCAGTTAAAGAAGGAAGTTAGGTAGTGTAGGCTTAGGTCTACTGTTAGCCTACGTGATAATTGTTGCGATCTACTACGGACTATTAAATTGTATCCACCGAATAAGATATTATTTTATTATCTGTGTATTGTTTACCACCTCGACGATACGACATTATCAAACTTATGCAGCAGTGACTGGTATCCCCACCAGAGATCAAAGGCAAGTAAGTCTGTTTGGTATTATTTCCCTGATTTATTCTGCCAAGTCTTAGTGCCTCTTGTGTTCTTGCCTGCCCCGCCATCACAATGTTCTTGCGCCAAGGTAGAGCAACGTCTATCAGGATCCATTTAAGGGTACTCTTGTGCAAAAGTGTGATGTCAGGGCGATTGGTCTCCATGATTCTAACTGATTTCTGTAAAACTGTTTTCAGAATGGGCTCGATTTGTGCTTGGGTTCCCATGTCTTCCAATCTCCACGTCATGCTCTTCAGTACAACATTTTCAAACATGACTCGCACTACCGTCTCCGTTAGTTTTTTACGACGTTTCTTCAAAAGCCCATCTATTTATCTGCCTCCCTTTAATTTTACTCTGTGGTCTGTTAGAACGGCCATGTTTGCTCTCGAATATGTCCTTTTTTCTTGTCCCAAAAAAAAAAAAAAAAAAGATTCGGTTCTGCGATTTATCCTGCCAGGTTTTGGTGATTTTTGTATCCTCGTCTGCCCTGTCATTACAAGATCCCGCCCCCCAAGTACCGCAACGTCTATTAGAATCCATTTAAGGGTGCTCTTGTGTACGAGCGTGATATCAGACCAATCGCTCTCTAATCGTTCGTCAGTCAAGTTGTTATTAATATGATAATCTTTTAATAATAGTAATAATAATAATAATTTTCATTTGACTACTTTTGTATACGTATTCCCATTCAGATTAAACTAAAGATCTAAACTTAGAAATGGTATCATGCCATTTTTCATTAAACGTTTGTGTAAAGAAAAAGAAACAACCTATGAATATGCATAATATATATGTTTAATCTGAATATATGTTTAATCTGAATATATGAATATATATGAATATATATTTATATATGAATATCTATGTTATAATATATGAATATCTATATGAATATATATGAATATATGAATATCTGAATATATGTTTAATCTGAATTCCAATTCAGATTAAACCAAAGATCTAAACTTAGAAATGGTATCATGACATTTTCATTAAACGTTTGTGTAAAGAAAAAGAAACAACCTATGAATATGTACACATTAAAAAAAAATCCTTCATAATACATTTTTAATTCTATAAGACATGAGATAGCAAAGATGCCTTCATTGAGTGGATCAGAACTTTGTCAAATCATGGGGCAAATATTTTTTTTAAAAATGAGGCAAAACACCTCCAAAACGAAATTTCTCTCTTTCAATCGTCTTAGAGGACCTTTTTGACCGTTCATCTGCATGGCTGATGCTAACCTCCAAGAGACTTACGCATTCTGCGTACTTTCAGAGTAATGTTTTCCGCTTATATGAATTTGAATGAGTATATTTAATCAATTGCTAGGTCTGCAACTAGGAATGTTTCTCACTATGCTAGACATTTTTTCTTGCTAGAACCTAACTTACATATTTATATGTCTACCATTCGTCTTTGCTTTGAATATTACTGCCACAACTAGTCTGGTGATCCTGCTATACATTTAGAGATTCATGATAAAATACGATGAATCTGCAATGTTATTGGTCCCGACCTGGCATTTTGGCTTCAGTTACTTGCTGTAAGTTAACTTCACTGTGCACTTTTTTGTTATTTTATGGTAATTATTCTGATGAACGTTCCTCTGTGGGACATAAACCTTATGGATTTCAGCATTGCACTAGACATGTGTTATGGTGCAGTGAATATAGCCTAGAAATCGGCAAGCCGAGTTCGAATTTCAGTCTAATGTGTTGCATCCACTTACGAGCAAATACCATTGGAAAAGTTATCTATCCGTCTCTTATCTCTCCAGCTATCGATTAAATAGCATGGCAGATTAGGTTCTATAGCATTGATTGGCAACCAGTCTACGATATAAAGTAATGACGACCTATATGTGGGAAAATCTTCTGCCCAGTCAGTCATGTCTCTTTCAAGACATGATCGCTCGTGTATCACGTATGGCACTTAACTGACTGATTTAGATAAAACGATTGAATAGCAGGACCGATTGAGTTCTATACCCTTGGTTGGCAACGAGTCTACCATAGAAATTAATGACAACCTACTGTAGAAAAATCTTCTGCCCAGTCAGTCCTGTCTCTTTCAAGACATGATCGTTCAAGCGTGTATCACGTATGACATTTGATTGGCGGCAAAGTTTCATTTTTTTCTTGCATTTGGTTAAATTGTTATCGACTTTAAAATACGGTTTTAGGCTGATTAGGGATTTGGTAAGTAAAGTTCGAATTTTACTATAGACTATTGCATTCACTTTAACACTAATGATCATAAGATCCATTTTAATTTCAAAATTGCAAAGAATTTTATGTGTTTTATTCTCTAGGAATTATTATCGGTTTGTTGTTCATTTACCCTTGTTGTCGATGTTGTTGCCGCTATCAAAATCGCCTGTTATTACCCCACCACCGGAAAAAAGAGTATCAATCTTAGTGTGAGCCTATCTGTGTGCGTCTGCTTGCCCATTTCGTCCGACGGCAAATTTCTTTTTATTAGGGATTACATCTGATTTTTCAGTTAGGATTTCTTTGGATTATTTTCTTTTACTGATGTTGAACTTTTCAGGATTAAAAGCAGAAAATGATAAAAAAAAATCATTAAAAAAAATAACATCAAGAGACTGTATGTCAAAGGGTGTGCCTTCACGCCTGCACCACCTACTTCTTTCTGAATATAGCCGCCATCACTGCACACCCAGCGCACACGACGCTCTACCCTACCCTGACATATTTGCCTGCGAGTTCCTTTTCACTGTCTTTTTTCCTCATGTGCGCCCAGGCCGTAGACATAATTATAGGCCCTTTTCATTCTCCTCACCCCCGCCTCCGATTCTTTCCACCTTTAATTAGCAGAAAGAACAGTGTTACAGAAAAAAGACGAATTGAGAGAGAGAGAGAAAGAGAGAGAGAGAGAGAGAGAAGGAGAGAGAAAGAAAGAGGGAGAGAGAAATAGAGAGAAAGAGTAACAGGGTGAGAGCTAGCGTTTGGAAAATATACAAAGAGAGTTAGACACAGACTCCTTTTTCTTGCGTTTGGTTAAATTGTTCTCGACTTCAAACTGCCCTGTTTTAGGTGTTGTCATATTCATTGAGAGTCTGGGTAGCTTATTTAGGCAGTTTGGTTGAAAGTTCTCGGACAAAAAAGCGGGAAGAGATTGAAATATAAAGCAAAAATAGAGACAATGAAAATGAAATCAGAAATGACGAAGAACAGACCCAGTCGCAAAAGTTATGACTCTTTTTGATGAAAATTGAGTCTCTCTGTTTTTAGAGTGTTGAGAGATGGCAAAGATTTCGCTGGTAACAAAGAAGAGAGTGTTGGATCGTCATGTGATGTCTGTTTTTTTTTTTAATATGGCAGTGAATGCTAGACAATCACACCAAAGATGAAAGGAAGACTTGAAAGTTACAGACGGTCGCAACGGAAAGCAAGAGGGACAAACTGAGCATAAACTTCAAGAAAACTGAATATATGAACATCAGCAAAATGAAGACCCCAAAATGCCACCTACAGGTCAAGGAAACTTTTGTGGAGTTGATGTGGCGAAACTTCGGCGAAAGTTGTAGTGACCGATTTGGCCGGCAGTAAGACACGGAACACAGAAGGTAGGTTCAAGTCAGTATATTAGTACAAAAACATATATACAAAGTAAGTGTTAATAATCGGTAAATAGAAATAAGTCCGAACGGTATAGTTACTCTGCTTATTGCCTGAATCGTAGCTGGATTTAAATGCGCACTAGCTGTCGTCAACTGTCTACCGGAAGCCAAACAGGTTATTATATATAGTAAGAAGAAGAGTCTATTCCTCGTAGAAAAGTACCATAAAAGAAACCAAAATAGAATAGGTAAAGAAACACCAGGAAAGTGTTTTGATAGCAGATGAAAAGTGGGACACTGAGATCCGAAGACAAAAAAAAGTGCCCTAGACTGCGATGCGATATCTGTCCTTCTATATGGCACAGAATATTGGAAGATCTTATCAAAGATGAAGAAGAGGCTTGAATCAACAGAACTGTGGTTCTACAGAAGGATGCTGAGGATACCATAAATAGAACATATGAGCAAAGATGAGGTTTTGGAAAGAATGAAAACAAAAAAGAAACTAATATTTAACGTCAGGAAAAGACATCTGAAGTTCCTGGGACAGGTCATGAGAAAGGACGGCTTGGAGAATCTGATACTCACAGATCAGATAGAGGGAGAGAGACAGGGAAATACAACGCATAACATACTTGATGGGCTTGAGCAAATGAATGGCAGAGCGGTATTCGGGAGGGGTAACAGAAGAAAGCGTGTTAAGAGCTACTAGAGATAGGAAGATGTGGAAGGCCATGATCACCTAGGTCCTGAAGGAACATGGCATATAGACAAAAAAGAAGAAAAAGATGATGAAGAAGAAAATACACTACCACTTATTACTACCTCTCGTGTGCCATTAATAATTCTTCGAGTTATATGTGATATTTATTTCAGCTGTTGCTTTTGGTTATAAGAAAATCTAAGGACCTCCGACAGAAGGTAGCAACAGAAAGCGAGAAGAAAGGAGTAAACATAAACTTCAAGAAAACTGAATGTATGGTCAACGGTAAAACAAAGACCCCCAAAATGCCAGCTACAGGTCGGATAAACTAAAATAAAACAAGTGAAGAAATTTAAATAACTGGAAAGCTTGCTAACAGAGTATGGAAAGTTCGATGTTGAGAACCAAAGACGCATTGTTGGCATGACAAAGGACACATTTCAAAAGCTACAAAAAAGACTGACAAATCTCATAAAAACAGAGAAGAGAGTGCTGGATTGCTATGTGATATCTCTTCTTCTGTATGGCAGTGGATGTTGGATCTCCTCTAGGATAAAGGAGAGGCTTGAGGTAGCAGAAATGTGATTTTACAGAAGGATGCTAAGAATACTATGGACTGAGCACGTGAGTAACGACCAGGTGTTCGAGAGGATGGAAACGAGGAAAAAACATACTTAATATAAGGAAGAATTCTATTAGGTTTCTGGAACATGTAATGAGGAAGGAGGGCCAGGAAAATTTAATACTCACAGGATGGATAGAAAGAGAGACAGGAGAAAGCAGCGCGAGACCTACTTGATAGGCCTTAGCAAATATATAGCAGAGAGGGTTTTGGGAAAGATACCAAGAGAAAGAATGTTGAGAGCGGTAAGAGACAGAGCCAAGTGGAAGTCCATGATGTTCTACGTCCTGAAGGGACATGGCACATGAAGAAGAAGAAGAAAAAGAAGATCTATCTATCTATCTATCTATCTATCTATCTATCTATCTATCTATGTCAGTATTTTTGTATCTATTTGTCCATCCAAGTCTGTTTATAAATATGTTTTTAGCGACTCCAACTGACACCAAATCGGTCGAGTTTCGATCTCGGCCAGAAGTAAGTGGATGTCTAGCCCCACTGATGAGCTATCTCTTGACGTGTTTAGATATTTTGCGGGGTTGATAAAAAAGATCAGAAAATGTGTTGAAAAAGACATGACTGACTGCGCAGGAAATTTTCCCGCAGTAGGTTGCCAAAACCCTTCTGAGTTTTACTTGTAACCAACCAAGGCTATAGAACCCAATCTGTCCTGCTATTCAGTCCTTCTTTTCCAGATTAATCAGTCAGCCATGAGTGATACACACTTGGACGCTCATGTCTCGAAAGCGACATGACTCACTGGGCAGAGTATTTTTCTACATTGGATGTCTGTTGTGGTGCATGGATATCGACTCGAAACAAGAAATCGGAGTCTCGAGTTCGAATTCCAGTTGAATTCGTTTCATTCATTTACGCGCAAATAACCTTGGGGAAAGTATTAGTCCGTCTCCTCCATCCAGATTTGTGTTACATAACAAGACCGATTGGGTCCTATAGCATTGGTTGGCAACCAGTCTACCGCAGAAATTAATGGCAACCTAAAGCGGGAAACTCTTCTGCCCAGTCAGTCATGTCTCGAAAGAGACATGATCGCTCAAGCGTGTGTTACATATGGCACTTAACTGAATGAGGTTGCCCTTTCCCCGGTAAAGTAAATGGATGCGGAACTGAGCATAGGAGAAATAACAGAAAGATAAATTTTATTAAGAGCTACAAGAAAAAGGAAATTGTGGAGAGCCATACTCACGGGATAGATAGAGCGCAAGAGGGACAGAGGAAAGCAGCGCATACCATGTTTAGTAAGCTTGAGTAAATGGATGACGGAACAGGGCTCAGAAGAAATAACAGAAAGACAATGTTTATTAAGAGCTACAAGAGACAGGATGATGTGGAGAGCCATACTCACGAGACAGATAGAGGGCAAGAAGCACAGAGGAAAACAACGCATAACATATCTAGTGAATTTGAGTAAATGGATGGTGGAACAGGGCTTAGGTGAAATAACAGAAAGTTTATGAGCTACAAGGGATAGGAAGTTGTGGAGAACCATGATCGTCTTAAGGGGACACAACACATAAAAAAGAAGAAGGAACGTCTTCGGTCTAATGAAGTCTGTTAAGACGGTATGTCTTAAAATGCTGACAAAATATGGATAAAAAGAAAAATCAAAACGCAAGGTATTTCTAATTAATCAGTCAGTTAAGTGTCATAGTGTGATACACGCTCGGGCGATCATGTCTTTTTCGATATATAACTTACTAGGCAGAAGATGTAGCTTGCTATTTCTTTCTGTGGCAGACTGGTTGCCAACCAAGACTATAGAACCCAATCTGTTCTGCTATTAAATCCTTTTATCCAGATCAGATAGTTAAGTGCTATACGCGATACACGCTTTGGCGATCATGTCTCTTTCAATCAATGGCTGACTAGGCAGAAGATTTTCCCACAATAGGTTCATCTTTGGTGTTATAAAAAGTTTTGTCGGATTCTGACTCAACTGAGCCCCACGCATAATAATCAAGGGGGTTGCAGTCTGGGGAGTTAAGTGGTCAGATGTAAGCGAGTAATGTGATCGCGGAAATTGTTTGACACCCAGAACTTGGTTTTGTTGTTTGTGTGGCATTGCGAAAAGTCCTGTTGCCAGATATATGATCTTACAGCAACCACTCTCTTGACCTAGGACAGCACTAAGTATAAAATGATGACAATTTACCCATCGCAGTCTTTATTGAAGTCTTTTTTTAAGAGCTCAACCAAACCGCCTTAATCGTCGAACTAAGGACCTATTAGTGTTCGTTTGTCTTCTATTTGCTGCCTCTTTCAGGAGTATGTAGGCGAGTATCTCTTTCAGGACTATTACTTGCAGTAGAGCATAAGATATAGACGTCCCCTCGCTATCGTCGAGGTGGTCATCTATGCTTCCCTAACTTTTCTTATATTTTTTTTTTACAGATAAGTATGTTGACCATACGCAAACCTTATAGTATGACAGAGTGAGTCCTAAAGCTTTGGTAGTCAACCAGTCTGAGGTAGATAAATGGCAACTTACTTCGGGAAAATATTCTTTCATTGTTTGAAAGAGACATAATCGCCCAAGCGTGTATAACGCATGGTACTTTACTGATTGACTACATTGAGTCATTTATTAATTCTGCTCATTTGTTGATTGAATACACAGTTATACTCACATGAATCTCTATTGTACCTTTATAATTTAACATTCGTCTGGGCATTGAATATTGTTAGCACATAAATTCTGTTGCTTTTGCTGTGTATTTAGAGTTTCTTGAAACATTACAAAGAAGAATCTTCAGTGACATCGTTCCTGATCTGAGACCTTAGTTCATTCACTTCACCACTATTATTATGAAGCGTCTCTGTGCATTTTTCTGTAAATAATTTTAGTTTAGGGTAATGAATTTAACCGGTCCTAGAATTTTGGAACTTTGCTTTTTATAATCCTTCTAATCAATAACGATGTGCGTTGTGGCGCAGTGGATATCAGCTCGGAATTTGAAATCGGAGAGCCGAGTTCAAATTCCAAGTCTGAGTTTTGTTTAATGTCATATCGACTCCTGTGGATTATTTAATGTCAAAAACATGGGGTTTTAAGGTATATCTGTGGGTTATTTAATGTCAAAAACGTGGGGTTTTAAGGTATATCTGTGGGTTATTTAATGTCAAAAACGTGGGGTTTTAAGGTATATCTGTGGGTTATTTAATGTCAAAAACGTGGGGTTTTAAGGTATATCTGTGGGTTATTTAATGTCAAAAACGTGGGGTTTTAAGGTATATCTGTGGGTTATTTAATGTCAAAAACGTGGGGTTTTAAGGTATATCTGTGGGTTATTTAATGTCAAAAACATGAAAGAAAATATTGAGTGCAATGGCGGAGGTGGGTATTGAATAAAGCATAAAAATGAACAGAAATCAAGAATATAAATATCAATTGACGTTGCGTTTAATTTTTTAGAGATTTAGGTTATCAGGGAAGCAAGTAAATTGAAGAGAATTCCACAGGCGGGAAGTGAAACTCTTGGAACAGAATTGGAGATTGAATTTAACTATTTCAACTGTAAATGGGTAGGACCTAAATACCAATCTTGTAGCATGCTTAAATTCATGTGGTTGTGGTACCAGGGAAAGATCATCAGAGCAGTAGCCATTAAAACATCTGTAGAAAAGACAGAGAGAAAGCCACGTCACGTTAGTGAAAAAGTGACTGAAGACGAAGTTTACTAAATAGTATAAACACGTCAAATATCACGGTGTATGAATCAGCTTTAATGAAGAAAACTGAAGGTAGAATAGCCTGAAATAATTTTACTGTAATATTTTATTATTATTATTAATGTTTCGTCAAACAGTCTAATTGCTGCAATATATATATCTAGCCACTCGTATCCAAGGATGCCTGTCTACAGAAGCGACTATCTTATTCCCACTGCAGACGCCTGCTCAGGTACATGTGTGTTTGCTCAACACCCACAGAGCACACCTGTGGATTATACTACAATTATCCTGAGCTCACCTTAGTTGCTGTTTTTGTGAGAGAGCGTTTTATCTAGCGTGAACAACTATCTGAACAAGGCCAGTACGTACAAATCCTCGGCCACAATCGACGACGCCCAAAGAGTCCTATCTACCCAATTTCACTCACAAGGTTTAGGTCAACCTGCAGTATGACTTTCAGGCACTTTCCAAAGTTGTTGCCCGCTGGAATCGCCTCCTCCAAAGATGTTAACAACCAGAAGTCACCTTCTTGACAAATCGACCAATTGCTTCAAATACGAAAACATTAACGTAAAAACTTCATGTTCTTAAAAGGTTTCGTTAGATCGAGACTTTCATACGGATGTCATACCTGATATCAAAATTCGTACAGCTACAAGTAAACGATTTTTCAAATCGTTTGTTAAAGGTGGTTTCTTGTGAACGAAACCTGTAAATCTTAGAGAGGACCATCCTTTATGAAACTTTGTGGACAGGTGCTACAATGCCACAAACAAATCATCGTACAGATAAGAGAAAATATACCACTTGAGAACTTTTAACAAAAACATTAAACTAATATGGACATCACACGTAACTGGAAGAGAAAATAATGACAAAATCATAATGTTACGCACTACTTCAAACAAAAGGTTTGGTAGAAAACTCCCCAGCATTTAACAATGTTAGTAAATATGATAAATTTATATTTATGAAAAATTGTTTTATAAAATTCAATCTACAGTGTCACTGTCTACTTGATCAATGGGTGTCGAATATTTCCTTACTAGCAGTGTAGCCCGGCGTTGCTCGGGTGTAATGAAAGCTTTAAAACTAATCCATGGTCCTGGAGCTCAGACTCAGCCTAAAGAATATTTGTGTGAAGTTTGGTGAGAATTGGATAAAAATTGTGGATTTGTATAAAGAATATAAAGACAGATAAACAGACACACACACAAACATCTTACCTTTTATATATATATATATATATATATATATATATATATATATATATATATATATATAGTATCGATTTTCTGCACTATTATAAGAACTGCAACCATGAATCTTCAGAATATCGTTTCTTATGTCTTTGTCTATGAGTGTATCAAATTTGATTAAAATTGGACCACTTCTATAACCCGATTTTTTTGATTATCGATTTTCGGGTGTAACTCAACACAAAACCTAGCTAAAAACACTCGTAGACGTTTATAGTACAACTGTTTAGATTTTCAAGAAAATCGGTTCAGCCGTTTCGGAGTCTATAGATAACGTGGACACACACACACACACACACACACACACACAGACACACACACACACACACACACACACACACACACACACACACACACACAAAGTTTCATTTATAAATAAGTTTAGATAAGGAAACGGAAAATTGCCATTACCAATTCAGTAAGTCTTTAATTTCAATGTACTTTTAATTCTGTATTGATTAATTTTTAGTTAGAACAAGATAAAGACTTTGGAGAGAGAGAGAGAGAGAGAGAGAGAGAGAGAGTGTGTGTGTGTGTGTGTGTGTGTGTGTGTGTGTGTGTGTGAAAGGGAGTGATGATGAAAAATTTTTAAATATTTTCAATCAGAAAGAGTACAAAAGTAAGCGAACCTGGATCGGAAGAAAAGATATTTTTCTTTAAAATTAACTCTCTTGGAATTTGAAATTCGGGTGAATCCAGATCAGAATATCAGATCTAGCTGGTGTAGATCAAATCCAGTTAGAAAGATCAGGTCAGAAAAACATTAGAACAGATCAGAATAATCAGATCAGCAGATCAGATCGAGTTGGATCAGATCAGATCTAGTTGCAAAGATTAGGACAAAAAATCAGTAGATAAGAAAAATGATCAGGTCAAAAAGATCAGATCTAGTTAAATAAGATCAGCAGATTAGATCCAGTTGGATCAAATCAGATCTGATCCAAGGGAAAAGATCATAACATAAGCTCAGATCCAGTTGAATCATATCAGAACTCTTTGGATGGAAGGTTCATATGAGATGATCAGATCAGGTTAGAAGATCAGAAAAAAGAACAACCTCGAAGATCTGATTCACTTGGATCAGATCAGATCCAGTTAGAAAAATCAGTTTAGAAGAAAGATCACACCAGAAAGATCAGATTAGACAATCAGGTTAATCAGAATCAAATTCATTCAGATGCAGTTAGACATATCAAAAGGAAGATCAGATCAGATTGATCAAATCAGAAGATAACATTCAACTGGAGCAAATCAGATCCAGTTAGAAAGATCAGGTCAGAAGTTTAGATCAGAAGAACTGAAGAAAGATCGCGTCAGCAATTCAAATCAAAATGATCAGATCAGAAGATTAGATCTACTTTGATAAGACCAGATCCAGTTGGAAAGATCAGACCAGAAGATTAGAGTTGAAGATCACATCTGCTCAGAAGAATGATCAGATTAGATCATAAGAACAAATCCAATTTAATTTGATCAAATCCAGTTAGAAAATCAGATCAGAAGATCAGAACAGATCAAATCAGAAATATCAGATCAGAAGATTAGATCCAGTTGAAACAAATCAAATCAGATCAGATTCAGTTGGAAAGATCAGATCAGATCAAACCAGATGACCAGAAGAAAAATAAGATAGAAGATAAGATCTAGTTAGACCAGATCTAGTTGGCAGATCAGGTCAGAAGATCAGATTAGAACATCAGAAAGATTAGAACAGATTATCAGATCCAGTTAGATCAGATCAGATCAGATCAGATAAGATCAGATCCCGTTAGAATGATTAAAACAAAAGATCAGCTCCAGTTAGAGCAGATCAAATTTGG
>JBBBDQ010000750.1:467500-502500 GCA_037127315.1 Ascarosepion bandense | reverse complement strand
TGTTAACTACCTGACGAGATATTGTTCTTTCAATGTCGAAACAAAATGTGCAAATTTGTAGTAGTTTTTCAGATGTTCCCACGTAATAATTCATAAATAAATATGCGTGTGTGTGTGTGTGTGTGTGTGTGTGTGTGTGTGTGTGTGTGTGTGTGTGTGTATGTGTAATGTGTAATAGTGCCCGAAACAAAAGTGAAGGCGATAAGACAAAGTGGAAAATTTTATTAAAGACGCGTTTCGCCGGAGAAACGCCTGCTCGTTTGGCTTCCTCAGTTTAAAATGAAAGAAAGACAAAACTATGTGTGGGGGAAATTACTTGAGATCTCTAGGAGTGGGGACCATAAATGAAATTAATTACCCTAGCTTGTCAAAGCATAGCAGTACAACGCGCCGTTTCCAAATTCCTGACTGCGTCATGGCTCTCTTTTTCAGACAGACGGTGCCCAACTGACGCTACTACACTGTGTAGTTGACAAAATAAAAAATAAACGCACATGCGGGAAATTAAAAATGTATACTAAAACAAATATAAATGTCTACCCATTTTATTCTTGCTATTAAGGTTCTATTTATTAAAAGTGAGTAAGCTAATTACAGAGACCACATTCCTTAAAAACGTTATCTTCCAAAATTCCTTTGCCGGTCGATGTTTGAAGATAATGCCTGACATTAATACTTGTGGAGTGGTATGTAATGGCATCACTGACATCATCTTCTTCGAGGATTTCTTCAGACAAATGACACTTCATATATATATATATATATATATATATATATATATATATATATATATATATATATATATCTTTGATGATGAATATGTTTTTTAATGTCTGTCTAACCACTCTGAAGCCGAAAGCTTAGATCAAGGACTAAAAAATATCCAAATGTTTGAAAATTTTGTGTTTATTTTCAACTGAAATTTAAACAAACATACGAAATTTGGAACGGCTTATGATCAAGCATAATAAACATTCACTGTCTTTTATATTTAAGAACATATATATGTGCGTGTGTGTGTGTGCGTGTGTGTATGTGTGTGTGTGCGTGTGTGTATGTGTGTGTGTGTACAAATGGATAAATTTTCGTCGAAATCACAGGAGAAAGTGAAATAAATTTAACGAAATGTATTAATTTCTTTAAAGACGATTTTCCACATCTATCTATCTCTCTCTTTGTCTATCTATCTGTCTCTCCCCCTCTCTCTCTCTCTGTATATATATATATATATATATATATATATATATATATATATATATATATATAGTCATCCGCAGACAGATCTGTTTCGCTGTATCACAGCTGATCAGTACGGTTACACTCCGATTGGTTTTAACCCAGGATTGAAACCCGACCGAATTGGCGCCAGTCGGCGATTCTACCTCTGGTAGAATATATATATAAGTAAATGCCCTGACTATTACAGAACAGCTATCATAGAAGATTTGACAAACACTGTAAAAGTAAACTGGTCTTCGAAAAAAGCTTTTTTACACTAAATTAAAAACACTATATTTTCTTCTGTAGAAATGAATACTGACAAAATGAAAACCCAATATTACCAATGCGTTTTCTCCACTGAAAGACTTTATTCAGGTAGATATAAGGGTTTTATTTTCCCAACATGCATTTCTAAACAAAAGTAAAATATGTCGTTAATTTTTTTTTTAATTTTAAGATTTAAAAACTCTCTAAAATATAAGTTGGACTTTTTCTTCTTAAAAAGCTAGTCGTAAGTTCGAGGCTCATAAAATATGTAAGTCGTTAAGTGAGGAGAGACTGCATATTACCGTTACTTCGTATTTGTTGTTACGGTATGTACTTAAGTAACTGTTGTTGTTGTTGTTGTTGTTGTTGTTGGAGAAACTATTTCTTTTCTTTTTTTTTTTCTCTAATAGTTACTGTTTTTCGAATTTTGTTTTTACATTATTAACAACTGCAATACAAGACACACCCACCAAAAACTTTATTGTTATTGATGTTTTGGTTTGGTGACGTCATTTCTGTTTTTTATCACGTGCCTTCTGCTTGGATTGGCAACATCGTTGTTGTTGTTGTTGTTGTTCCTGAAGCTTTAACCGACGATGTTGATGATGAAGAAAGAAAGAAAAACTTCGATATTTATTTATTTATTTATTCCATTCGTTCATTCTTCTAATTAAATGCACCTGACTGAGAAATAAGGGGGGGATCAGATATTCCAGGGAGTAGTGGGTGGAAAATTCTAGACTAAACTCTTCAACTTCCTTTCTTTACCGCTCACCAGGTGCCGACCGTTGTAGCCACATTGTGAGGTCGTATGGCTGTGCAGGGAGGAATGAAATACACACAGAGATCATATGGCCGTATTGCATACAAAATGTGTGTGACTGTATCTGCTGTACATACATATATAGGCGAGAGTATAAAATATAAAAATTTCACATATGATAATTCCACATGATGGTGGGTAATTGAATGGCAAAATGGAAAAATCCATTTTGCAAAAGGGTTCTATCAGACTAAAATAACGTTTTTATCAATAGAGTTTTAGGCAATTCGGCCTTTCTCTGACGTGCGCCAATGGCCTGGTGAGAGAATATTCGACTGCTGTTAAAGCGGTCGGGTTTCAGTCCAGGCTTGAAGCAAACGGTTAATCTAGACGTAATGAAGAGCTGTGATACAACGAAACAGGTCTATCTGCGAATGGTTTATATATATATATATACTTGAACAAATTGTTTTTCGTACAAAATTTTATAATAGCCAGGAGTAAACGTAGTTTAAATGGCATTTTTACTAAAATCTAAAAAAAAAACCGTTTCGTCCCAGCCTTATCAAGTTTATTTCGGGAATAAGAGACATAATTAATGATTAATGAAGGGGTGGAGAAAAAAACATATGAAAGGAAAACTAGTGTCCAATAATCTTCAAACCCAGAAAGCAATCCCTCTGTTTACAGAGGGAAGGCTTGCAGGATTTGATGTATAAATTCTCTGAAAGTTTTACATGATATAAAGACTGGGATCTTGATAAAATAGAGAAATGGTTCACACTCAATCCAAAAACACAATTCCTGCTATTTATTACATGTTGAGCAATGTCATCAATAACAGATTTAATTTTTATAATTTTTCTCTGCTTACAGTTCTGATTAGTGGGAGCGAAACCGTTCGACTGGCGTTTTTATTTTAATATTTGGCATGTCTGATCTCAATACAATTTTTGTCTTTAACGCCGTAATATACATATTGCTGCTGTAAAGACGTATAGCTGAATATTTTTATTTTTTTTTTAATCATCTCACCCCAAGCAAGGTATTCCACTGCCACTATTGCGCATGGGGCTACATAGGGGAAGGTAAAGAGAAGGAGTGGTTAGACATAGGGAATGTCAGGAGGAAGATGACAGATGAGTAAGGATAGCGAGGATGAGGGTTGGGCAGATGGGAAGAGTGTTTGATAGAATGGGAGCAGGTTAGTGTGTTAGGAGGTGTCTATTGACCTTACATTTAAACTCTTGGAGATTGTAGCCGTCGGGGAAGCAATCGTTTGGAAGAGAATTCCACAGTCGGGAAGTGCGAGGAAAGAAACTGTTGGAGTAGAAGTTACGGCTGCATTTTATCGGTTTCACTGTAAAAGGGTGGGATCTAGTTGCTAATCTAGTATCTCGTTCAAATTCGTATTTAGGGGGCACTAGTGATCTAAGTTCATCGGAGCAGAAGCCGTGAAAGTATTTATAGAAGAGACACAGGGAAGCCACGTCGCGCCGGTGGGAGAGAGACTGCAGGCGGTCTGCCAAGTCGGTATCTATCACATTACAGACCCTCCTCTGAACCTTATCGAGAAGCCCGAGGAGAACAGCAGGGGCACCCGACCAGATATGGCAGCAGTATTCAATGCACGGGCGGATGGTAGATTTATAAATGTGCAGGATAGATTAAGACGGAAAAAAACTTCCGGGCCCTACACAGAGAACCGACTTTCATAGCAGCGGATTTAGCAATGGATTCGATATAGTCATTATTACCGTGAATATTAAAAAAAAAAAAAAAAGAGAAAACAATTGCTTTCGCTCCCGCTCGTCAAAGACTTTAATCGGGAGAAAGAAGAAGGGTAAAATACAATAAATTCTAATTAGCGAATGATTTTTGAAAAGGGGGAAAATATTAATTGAGGTTTGGGGTAAGTACTAGAGACTAATGATAGCAAGCCCCAGCATACAATCACGCTGTTTACAGAGAGGTTTGCGAGACTTGATATACAGTGACTTTAGTACTTTTAGGTGAAATAAAGTGTGTGACTGAGATAAAACAGTAAACCAGTCGACACTAAATTATTTACGACCTCCCCACGCGAGCAAAAGCCCAAGGTAGATGCGGCACAAGGCCAATTATCATGGATAAAACCCAGCCCATAGGCTCGGACAAAAATTTATGTCTGTTTTTTCCCCAGATGAGAATTTATCCGGTAGATCCTCGTCTGGGTTCCTCTCCGCCAGAAGGCAGACAGTCTGACAAACTGAACGACTGAGGCACGCAGTTGGACTCAGACTGTCAAGGACACTTGGCGTTAACCAGTCGACACTGAATTCAGTCTCGCACCTTCTGTTCTTCATAAGACGCTCACCAGTTGATGATCCATATGTATTTGGGATCAGTTCATTTGAAACCAAGGTGTGATTCCTGATCGTACTTAGCACGTATTGTTTTATTCTTATATTCTTATATTCTTATATTCTTATATTCGTATATTCTTATATTCTTATATTCATATATTCTTATATTCTTATATTTTTATATTCTTATATTCTTATATTCGTATATTCTTATATTCTTATATTCTTATATTCGTATATTCTTATATTCTTATATTTTTATATTCATATACTCTTATATTCTTATATTCGTATATTCTTATATTCTTATATTCGTATATTATATTCTTATATTCTTATATTCTTATATTCGTATATTCTTATATTCTTATATTCTTATATTCGTATATTCTTATATTCTTATATTCTTATAGCTAATCGCTGGGTAGTTATTCCTATGTAGTTAACTTCGCAGCCACAATTTTATTGAGATATAACCGAATTCGCTTGACGATGTGGGAAGAACATACTTACGAATAGACGAAAGGACCGGCCTGGTACTGAACACGACACGAACTACATCCGAAAATTAACAATGGGTGATACTAAAGTAAATTTGCCAAGAGAGGTTCACACAACTAACTTTAATTCAAGGAAGGCGTAAAAACCGGGCACCTTTCTACTGTAACGGGCTTATGTTTTTAAATTAGCGATCTTGCTACAAATGAGAGAATGAACAATATTAGGCGTATACCCAATGCTAAATAGAGTCCTCATCACAAAATCGATCTCACTATCAAGGTAAGCCTAAGAACAAATCATCAATCATCGCCCATATATATATATATATATATATATATATATACTAGCAGTATAGCCCGGCGTTGCTCGGGTGTAATGAAAGCTTTAAAACTAATCCATGGTTTCTGGAGCTCAGACTCTTTGGACGTTGGCACGAAAGACTAAAAAGCAATCGTTGCTTCCAGTAAAAGCGAAACCGTAGACTGAAAGAAAAATGAATGGATGTAAGTCAAATTTTGATTTCCTCGTATCGATATTAAATAAGTTTTTTTCGTCGTAAACTGAATTTTGAAGGCTAAATAAGTCTTCTGAGTAAATGGTATCATTGCTGAGACTAAGAACTACAATTAGGTATACTTAGAGCCAAACCCGAAGCAAAAACTAAAATAAAAGGGCTGAAAAAATACAGACTGTATGTCTGTATTTTTTCAGCCCTTATATTTTAGATAAACAGACAAACACACACAAAAATCTTGCCTTATATATTTATCGATTTTCTGCACTATTGTAAGAACTGCAACCTTGAAACTTCTGAATATCGTTTATTATGTCTTTGTCTATGAGTGTATCAAATTTGATTAAAATCGGACCACTCCTTCTATAACCCGATTTTTTCGATTATCGATTTTCGATATTTATCGGAGGTACTTCGACATAAAACCTAGCTAAAACACTCGCAGACGCTTATAGTACAACTGTGTAAATTTTCAAGAAAATCGGTTCAGCGGTTTTGGAGTGTATAGGTAACGGACACACAGACACACAGACACACAGAGACAAAGTTCCATTTATAAATAAGTTTGGATTAGATTTATATCTGTAAATTCAGATAAAACGTGGAGGGGAATGGCCATTTTCAACATGTCATTTTAAGAGATGCATTCTCAATCACATATAAACAAAGAGTGAGGAAAAATTCTAAGCCCAGGTGTTTGCTCGAGTAAAGGAAGGGGTTGGAATATACTGGTTTTTATAGGGTCAAGCTAGCGGAATTTTAGTAGAAATTTCTTCTTTGGTAGTGGGGGTTATTTGGCTTGAACCTTGAGTTAGTAGTTGTAGGTAGTAGCGAAATAACTGTTTAGCCAAATTTATATTTTTTTTCATTTTATGCCAAACACACCACTGCGCGACTGTGAAGACGGCGGGCCCTATCTCTCTTTGACCTTGGCCTCTATACGAACATATTAAAATCAGAACGGAATTGTACCAACATAAGCAACATATTTGTCGAAAACACAAATATGATGAACGTTGAATGGAAGCATTTAATATAAAACAAAATACCAAAGATTAATAACATCACATATGAACACGATCAAAATATGCTGGCCGTACTCGCGAGTTTTGAACGGCATTTACACTGTAGTATAGAAATAATCCTTGAAAATACATGAGCTGAGAGCACCTAGAGTGAGTATTCTTCGTAGATTTTATTGTTCCAAATGCTTTCGGCAACTTCTTCAGCCATTTTCTAGTGCTTGGTTGTTAATTGTTGTTTAACTATTTGCAACCATCATAAGGATATATAATTGATGAATATTTATGAGCGTACTTGAATTTTAAAAAAATGGAAAAGCCAATACCATTTTGCTCTTTTATAAAAATACTTGCTACAAATAAAATGCTTGTATTTGCCTTGATAAAGTTTTTCATTCTAACTTCATTCGAAGTACTAAACATTTGACTGGGTTCTATAGCCTTAGTTGGCAACCAGTCTACCGGAGAAAGCAATGGTATAATCTTCTACCCAGTCAGTCATGTCTCTTTCGTGATATGATCGCCCAAAGCGTGGATGACGTATGGCACTTAACTGACTGACTGACTAGATTGACATCTAAGTTCCTCCCATTTGTCGTTGAAATAGTTAAATGCAACCCACACTTCTATTGGAATAGTTTCTTTTCTCACACTTACCGCCCGTGAAACACTTTTCTGTTTACTTACATTCCTGATAGTTATAATGGCGTAGCTGCAGTGACGGAAGATTATATATATATATATATATATATATATATATATATGTGTGTGTGTGTGTGTGTGTGTGTGTGTGTGTGTGTGTGTGTGTGATTAAATAAAATGCAATTGTAAATTGTAATTTCTTAAAGTACCCAAGTACTTTCAACCTCTTTCCGAGGTCATCTTCAGGGGTGTGAGTTATAAAAAATACTTGGGTACCTTAAGAAATGAATGAAAATAACATCTGTCAACGTTGCAGCTCATTTCTGACATCTTTTGATTGTAATACGCGAAAGATTATCCGTGAGTATGAACGGATTTTATTTAAAATAAGCAAACAGATTGTTAGCAGTATATTTAATCTGACATGTTTAAAAGAAAATTTGCTGCCTAAATACACAAATTATATATATATATATATATATATATATATATATATTTATTATAAATTATGTTTTAGAACATGTACATAATTTTTTCTATATATGGACATATAGAGAAGAAATTATGTACATGTTCTAAACATAATTTATAATAAATATTCACAGTAACTATACATCATATATCGAGCACTGTTTTAAATTAATGTTTTGGACGGGAAAAAAATTTTTCTTTTCTCTCCTCATTCTATACTCACTCGGATATATATATATATATATATATATATATATATATATATATATGCTTCTGCCAATTACGCTACAATGGCTTAAAACTTTCGGTATCTATCTCTCTATCGATATATATATATATATATATATATATATATATATATATATATATATATATTAAAATTAGGAAGAACCAGTTGACGATACCGAAAGTTTTAAGCCATTATAGTGTAATTGGCTGAAGCGTAATCGGCTGATCTTCCTAATTTTGATATTTAAACCTCTGCATGTTAAATTGTTATTTCTTCCTTACATGTTTATTAAGCTCTCTTTTTTAATGCAACTGTTTACTGTTTGTCTATACTTCTGAGATGAGGTAGTATTTACACTATTTACATTTTTCATCTTTATTTCTATTATTACGGCGTTTCACTCGTTGTACGCTCCGGCCTTCTTCAGGTGCTAGGAATTTTGAACCAAACCGAATTTTCTCAATGACAAATGGCCCAGTGGATTTAGACATTGGTTAGTTCCAGTAGCTTGACCCAAAGAGTCTTGCGTTCAATACCAGGCTACAGCAGTGGTGAACACATAATTTAGAGAGCGAAATAATTACATGGCTACCAAAAATGCCAACTGTTTACTATAATCTAGTATTTTAGTTAATTATATGTACCTTAAACCTAACCTTGTGTACCTTAAACCTAACGTTGTGTACCTTAAAACTAACCTTGTGTACCTTAAAACTAACCTTGTGTTAAATTTCTGTTTACGTTTACTTTCACTGTTAGTTAAATCTAGACTCGAATAATTTCGTTTTACTTTTATTTCCTGACATAAAAATTGTGTTTGGATATTAACAACACCCTTTAAGACAAATATTTTATTGTTTTAATTTCACATCTGTCGCAACTGTTTGTCACATATCAAACAGCATATTAGCTGCAAAGAGCCACAAGATTAGCAACTAGGTCCCACCGTTTTACTTGTGGAACCAATAAGATCTAAACGCAAATTCTACGCCATCGACTTCTTTTTTTTTTTTTGCACTTCCCGCCTGTGGAATTCCCTTCCATTTACTTGCTTTCACGACAGATATAATCTCCAAGAATTTAAATGTAAAGTTAATAGTCATCTTCTATCTCACTAACTTGCAACCTTTCTCTCATGCTCTCATCTCATTTTGGCAGTATTCTCATCCCTCTCCTACCCGCTTCCTGACCCCCCCCCCTGTATTCTGTCACTTCTTCTCATAACTTTCCTCCTATATAACCCCCTGCGCAACCGTTTTGGGAGATACGATTATTAAAAAAAATGTTTAAAAGTTATTTAAACAGACACAACTGACACTTCTTTCACCCCTTCCAATAAAACCACATTGCTACACTTTAATGTTTCAATATTCATTGGTCTACACCCACAATTTTATAAGTTATAATAACTTCCCACTTCACCACATTCGCCTAATATGGTGACATCTTTCATTTTGAATTTCGTTATCAATATATATATGACTCTGTAACTGAATAATATTTCACTGCATGATGATGGTGCATTGAGCACCGAAGCTTGATAACTTTTAGGTTGCAGTATGCTATTATTATAACAATAATTATAACTATATATCCATAAATGTTCTGCATCTGTATTGAGCATTTTACAAAAAGTAAATATTAAACAGTGGAATATATATTCATTAGTTTAGTTTAAACCAATTTTACTAATATATATATATATATATATATACTAGGTTAATTTACTTATTCTGCTCTGCTTACGTATTGAGCGCTTTTTTGTTATTGATTACTCGTCTCGGGGTTTTTCTTTGGGCTACGTACTGGCTCGGTCCAAATCGCTTTTGGCTAATGTTCATGTGCTTAGCGCTTTCTTTTTTTACAACCATTTTTCCTTCCGCGTATATACGTGGAGGGTTTTTCGAAACGAGTATAGTGATAAGTTTGCATTTATATATATACTGTAATGGTTGTTACAATGTTTTTAAATTCATAGTATCACTACACAAAAATTTTTGGGCAATTGCTAGGTTTTCTACAATTACACATGTTTTCGTTGTTGGGTTTGGTTGTGTTTTGGTTGCCGGTTTTTAAACCTAAAAGTTATAGTCAACACAAATTTAAAAGTAGCAAACTTCCTCGATATCACACTAGATTTAGTCAGCAACAATTACAAACCATACATAAAACCCAATGAATACCCACTATACATCCACCCAAAGTCAAACCACCCCCCTAGTATTATCAAACATATACCCTCTTCCATAGAAAATAGAATCAGCCAAAACTCGTCCAACAAAGAAATATTCAATAAACACAAAGCTCTATACAACAAGTCATTAAAAAAAGTGGCTACAGAAACAAAGACATCCAATACATAACAAACAACAACCCCAACAAGAAAAGTAGAAACAGAAAAATCATTTGGTACACACCTCCTTCCAACCAAATGATCAACACCAAACTAGGACAGAAGTTCCTGGACGTAATTAAAAAACATTTCCCAACAAATAACCCCCTCAGTAAAATCTTCAACAAAAATACACTTAAACTTAGCTACAGCTGTACAAACAACCTAGAAAAAATCATAACAAACCATAACAAATATATTCTAAATCAACACTCAAACCAAAATAAAACCGGCAACCAAATTAAAATTAAAAAGGTCAACAGAACTCAAAATACAGACCAACCCCTCTAACACCCAAAAATAATAAATCCAATACAAATAAACTGGCTTTTCAACTCGATAATTCTCATTTCTAAGGAAGAAGCCAAAAACATAATGGGCTAGCTTCGAAACATGAAACACTTTTGTGTAGTGATACTATGAATTTAAAAACATTGTAACAACCATTACAGTATAACGCTCTACATTTGTATCGAGCACTCTTTATAAAAGTAAATGCATGAACAAAAGGTTAATAAACCTACGAGTTCAACAACTTAATTACAATATATATATATTTCATTTGTAAACGAGTTATTACGTGACCTAGGTTTCTACCATGAGTGGTGACTTCAGAGCTCACTAGTTATGTTCAGTCTGTTGATCACGCCAAATAATGCTCTCTCTCTCTCCCAGAAACTGCAACTAAAGTCCGCTCAGAATGGTTGCAGTATAAACCTCAGGTGAGCTTTGTGGGTTTTGAACAAACACGAACGTGCCTAAGCATGCATCTGAAATTGAAACTTGCTAGCCACACAACCATACGAAATCCAGCCATTACATTTATCCCTGCTATATATCGCGAGGTTCTCGATAGAATCCAAAGAAGTGCCTTAAATGTTGTCAGTCTTGACTGCAGTTACTTTCCAGCAGTCGTGACGAGCCACCATTTCTAGTTATCATCATCCTTCTATCAAATTTCGGAAAATTAACGACAATTTACCGATGATTGCAGCCCACACAACGCGATCAAGAATTGATGTTCTCAAACCTCTCCTATCCAACACCTGAGTTTCAGACAATTGTGTGTGGATACGGCAGTTTACGTGACAAAACACTTCCAGAGGGATACCAATTAAACAAGGATGAAATCATCTCATTCATTGCAGCCGTTTTTGCTTAAGCTTAAGAGATAATCGTGCGATATCACCGTAGATGTGGGTTAATATTGGGCGGGATATTGATCTTTTGGATTTTTCTCAATATGTTTGTATAACTACTGTCAAATCTTATCTCCAAATGAGCAAAAAGAAAAAAATCCAAGTGTTCGAACCCTAGAGAAGGACCCGCTCAATCAATACTTAAAAAACTCGAACTTTTAAGGGACGTAAAAGATTAAAGCTTTATATCTTATCGAGTTTGGTGCATACCTCTGAAGTAAGACCTTCTTGATTGATGAACCATTGAGAGACTTGAATTCAGTTGCCTCAGAGGATGTTGTAATGCACTCTGTTTTGCTCTTTTTGCAGTGGAGGCCGACCTGGTTAGCTGCTAATTTCAGGAATTGCAGTAAAAACTGTGCATCCTGAATACATTGTGAAAGATCATCAGAAAAATCCAGATCAGTGATATATTCAGAATAATAATGACTACAATGGCGGGATTTGAAGTGGAGCTTCTTTCCTTCATGCTGTCTAAAGAAATACACAGAACATAGTTAATAGGATTAGCCTTGCAGAACACATGTTTCAACATCAAAGAAGTCAGTTTCTTCATCAGGAGATATAACAGTGGCATTGATATTTGCATAAAGATTTCTGATGGCATCAATAATTTTGGAGGGAATGGCGTTTAGTGCAAAAATTTTGAACTTTACATCTCTGCGGATGAAGCCAAATGTATTCCGGAAGTCCACAAAACAAATTGTGACATCATTTTTGAACGGGATAGCCAAGGAAGCATTCCAAAACATAGTACAAGTTGAGAAACCGTTATCCGAAATTCTCGACAACGGAAGTGCTTCTGTCTTTTTTTTTTTTTCGGATTTTGGAAAACAGGCTAATTATCATATAGCATCTATAAAATGGAGCATCTTGGGAATGGAACCAAAACATTAACGTCAAATACCTTTCTTCTGCTATGTTCCGTGTCTTTTCAGAGCATAAGCAATCATGGCTTTCCACATCTCATAGTGGCTCTTAGCACCCTTTTTCCTGTTATCTTATCCAAAACCCGCTCCACCATCTACTTGCTCAAGCCCGTCAAGCATGTTACGCGCTGCTTTCCCGTGTCTCTCTTTCTCTATATCTGACCTGAGAGTATCAGATTCTCCAAGCCCTCATTCCTCATTACATGTTCGAGGAACTTTAACTGTCTTTTCCTGATTTCATAAAAAAGCTTATACATATATTCTGAAAGTAGTTTTATATAAACACACGTTTCCGCATCAAAAACGTCAGTCTCTTCATCAGGGGATACAATTGTGGTATTGGTGTTTTTATAAAAATCTCTAATGGCAATAAAATTTTTTGGAGTGCAAGGGTTTTAAACATCACTTCTTTGCTGACGGAATCAAATGCTTACCGGAAGTCAACCAATTATTTGTGACATCCTGATTGATGTTCATTTATTCCAGTATACGATAAATGAGGAAGAATAAAATACTTATAATATCTAAACTTATTTATAAATAGAACTTTGTCTGTGTGTCTCTGTGTGTGTCTCTGTGTGTGTCCGTTACCTATAGAATCCGAAACGGCTGAACTGATTTTCTTGAATATTTACACAGTCGTACTATAAGCGTCTGCGACTGTTCTTAGCTAGGTTTTGTGTCGAGGTACCCCCGATAAATATCGAAAATCGATAATGGAAAAAATCGGGTTATAGAAGGAGTGGTCCGATTTTAATCAAATTTGATACACTCATGGACAACAACATAAAAAAACGATATTCAGAAGTTTCAAGGTTGCAGTTCCTACAATAGTGTAGAAAATCGATAATATATATATATATATATATATATATATAAGGCAAGATGTTTGTGTGTGTGTGTGTGTGTGTGTGTGTGTGTGTGTGTTTATCTGCCTGTATGTCTATTTTTTCAGCCCTTTTATTTTAGTTTTTGCTTCGGGTTTGGCTCTAAGTATACTTAATTGTAGTTCTTAGTCTCAGCCATGATACCATTTACTCAGAAGGACTTATTTAACCTTCAAAATTCAGTTTACGACGAAAAAACTTATTTGATATCGATACCAGGAAATCAAAATTTGACTTACATCTATTCATTTTTCTTTCAGTCTACGGTTTCGCTTTAACTGGAAATAACTATTGCTTTTTAGTCTTTCGTGCCAACGTCCAAAGAGTCTGAGATCCAGGACCATGTATTAGTTTTGAAGCTTTCATTACACCCGAGCAACGCCGGACTGTGCTGCTATTATTTATTAATTATACTTTTCGCAAGAAATAGATATGAATAGAAAGCGTTTCGCATGAGGTTTTATTTAAAATTCGATATGGGCACCAGATTTTGCTCTCGGTTTATCAAGCCTCCCAGGTTTTGCGTAAATTGATTTCAATAAAAACTTTTGAGGTATGAAAGACATAGCTTCTTGTATTCGCATTTCAACTTCTTCCAAAGCCTTAGTTTGGTACAATAGATTTGCTTCTTTAACACCCCACAAAAAACAAAAAAAACGAAAAAAACAAAATGAAATAAGTTGTTAAGTCAGGACTCCTGGCTGGCCACTCATGCATAAAATACTGAGTTACTTTTCAGTACCCTGTATGTATGTCGTGAGAACATTTCGCGGCACACTTAAAAGGATCCCGTGGCTCACTAGTGTGCCGTTGCATGGTGGCTAAGAACCACTGCTCTAGTTCTTTAAAATACAAGTATCATTTCGTATTTAAAACTTTTTTCCTGTTTTCAAACAAAATATTGAACTGAATTTCCATTGGATCAAATCGAGTCGCCATTTTCACTGTCTTTGTTATGAGTGTCACATTGGCTTCCCACCAAGAAAAAAAAAGACTTTGCCTAAGGCCTTCTCGGGGTTTGAACTCGTTACCAACAATAAAAGTGCCGACGTCATTAGAAAAGCCGGAAGAGACATAGCCTACCGCCTGCTGATTAAACAAATTGAAAGAGCTAAGCAAATTGACACTCTCGCATATTTACATCTAGAGGCAATGAGAGGAACATGTATCCACGTAAAAAAAAAGAAAAGGAAAGATGAACGGGGCCCAATATGAAAACAAACACTCAACGAAAAAACATGGGAAAATTAACTAAAATTCATGTTTGACCTCCAGAATTTTATAAATGACATCAGTTATACGTCTATAGTTTAATTGTTCCTTTAACGTACAAAGGTCTGAAATTAAAGCTAAAATGTTAATCCACAGTCTCTTATAAAACCCAGCAAAAATTGTGATAGTCTGGGATAAACTGGTATTTATGGAATAATTTTTTCTAATTAGATATTTTTTATTAAATTGCAAAATGAATGTTGTAATGTAAAAATATCTAGAAGCTATTTTATAAATGCAATGTCAATCTGTACTGTCTTCTTAATTTCTGTTCTTTTATTGTTCTCTTTCCTTAATAATATTTTCTTATCTCATATTCTTTCGCACAACATCTTAGTGGCTTTATTATCTTGCTTAATGTGAAATGTTTTAAAACACTTTAGAAATCGCTAGTTTTAATTGAACAATTGCAGCCTGTAAGAGATCAATATCAAGTAGCTAATTGTTGTGGTGCAGTGGATATCGGTTCGGAACGAGAAATCGGTAGAACCGAGTTCGAATTCCAGCTGAATCCGTTGCATTCACTTACGCGTAAATACCATTGAGAAAGGTATTGATCCATCTCTTCTCCCTACATCTATGGGTTAAATAGCAGGACACATTAGATTCTATTGCTTTGGTTGGCAACCTGCCTACCGTAAAAGTAATGGAAACCTACTGCGGGAAAATCTTCTGCACAATCAATCATGCCTCTTCGGAGATTTGTCCACCCAAATGTGTATCCAATATGGCACTGACTAGCTTCTCAGACGACGAAAAATGTTGAGCAGAAATCTGATGGCACATCGCAATGGTAAAAGTCGTTTTTCAAAAGCTAAGCAAAGTATTAAGTAACAAGAAAAAATCGTTAACAAGAAAGAAAATAGTGTTGAACGTTTATGCTATATCAGTCCTCTCATGTGACAGTGAATGCTGGACAATTTTCTTATCGATGAAGAGAAGACTTGCAGCAACAGAGATTTGTTCCTACATAATGTTATTGAGAATAATCCCTTTTTTTTTATCGTTTCACACCAATCAAGGCGGTACCGCCACTGATGCGCAGAAGGCTAAACAGTAAAAGTTTAGGCAGGATGAGAGTGAAGAGAAAGACGAACCAGTTACAGGGGGTGTCTGAGAAAGAGCAAGAGAATGATATAAACACGAGTGTGTAGACAGTTGCGAAGGCAGAGAAAAAGAAAAAAAAAACAAGATACACGGGGTTATGTAGAAAGAACTGGGGTCAAGTGGATAAGAGATGGCAATTGACATTGCATTTAAATTCTTTGAGGTTGTAGCCGTCAGGAAAGCAAGTATACGGAATTTCCACAGGTGGAAAGTGCGAGAAAAGAATCTGTGGGAGTAGAATCGTAGGCTGCATTTGGTTGATTTAATTGTAAAATGGGGAAGACTTTATTGCCAGTCTGTAAATTCTTGTGGAGCGGGTACCAGTGACCTAAGTTCATCGGAGCAGAAGCCATAAAAATATTTGTAGAAGAGATAGAGTGAAGCCACATCCCGCCGATGAGAAAGTGGCTGGAGTTTAGCTGCCAGGTCGGGACGAATTACATTACAGACTCTCCTTTGGAGCCTGTCGAGAACACTGAGACGAACAACAGTGTCGCATGACCAGGTATGACATCAGCATTCTATGATATGAACTAAGCAGGTAAAAAGCGAGAACATTTTAAGAAGAATTGTAAGGAAAATTGCAATTACAATCAGAACGAGACAGCTGAAATCTCCAGAATACATAATGAAGATGGAAAGCTTGGAGAATTTGAAACTCACGAGGCATATCGAAAGTAAGATGGACAAAGGGAAGCAACGAGTAACCTATCTGGAGTGTAAATAGATCCTTAAATGCATGTAACATGGAATATGAATAAATGGCTTGGAATATCATTGACCTGGTTTTATAAGTGGACACTGAGAATAATATTTACAGAACACGTGAGTAACGGGGAATATTTTCAGAAAATAGAAAAAAGATATATATCTCAAGTGGAGCAGTTTTTTGCTTTCTTATAATGATGTTCATGCTTTACAAAACCCGAGGGCCACTCGAGGTAGAGAGTTACAGAGTAAAAAGCAACAGCCTATGCGAATATGTGTTGAAGATAACGACTGCCTCTAGACTTGAATTGGCAAAAATTGTAGTGATCGGGAAAGCATTCTCTTGGGAGTTGGTTCGACAAATCATCAGCTCAAGTAAGAAGCTTCTCGCATGGAACATACATCTCCCAATGAAATAAGAAGGGTTGTTCGCTTCAATCTTTTTAATCGTTTCAACCCAGGCAAGGCAGTACTGCCACTGGTGCGCAGGGGCGTCCATAATAGGAGAGGAAAAGGTTACTTAGGAGGAGATCGAAGAGAAAGAGGAACCGAAAAGGAACCGGTTACAGGAGCGGGGTCAGAAAATGGGCAAGACTAGAATGAGAATACTGGTGTGAAGAGAGTTGCGTGAGAGTAGAGTGAAAAGGGAGAAGAATAAGCTACAGAGGGTGTTGGGGGAAAGATAAGAGAAGGATGGGAGTCAAGGGTATGAAAAATAGTAATTGACATTGCATTTAAACTCTTAGAGATTGTAGCTATCAAGGAGGTAAATAAACAGAAGGGAAATGCGAGAAAAGAAGCTGCATTTGGTTGTTTTGACTGTAAAAAAGAAACTTTGTTGCCAGTCCAGTTGCTTGAGTAAATTCTTGGAGAGCAGGCACCAGGGAGCTAAGCCATGAAAATATTTGTAAAAAAGACAGAGGGAGCCGACATTCCGTCGGTGAGAAAGTGGTTGGAGTCGAACTGCTAGGTCGGAATTGTTTACATTGCAGAGTGTCATATCGAGAATACAGAGATGAATAGCAGGGGCGCCTGACCAGATATGGCAACAGTAATGTGGGTAGAATGGCTGGTCATATCAGGAAAGGTAAGAGCAGGTGAAAGTAAGGAATGTACTTCTTTAGAAATTGTTAGAAACAATATTGATAAACCTATCTAATGATATTTTGTAAATGATTTGTAGAAAAGCTAGTATAAGCGATAATAAACAACACAATCTTTGCAACACGCTACGAAAGATAGAAAGCTGTAGGAAGCCATGACAGCTAAAGGCACATGGGGCACAAAAAAGTGTGGGGGAATTTGTGTGGAAACCAACCTGATTTGAAAATGAATCCAAAAGTAAATAAACGATCAATTTTTATGTCAATTTATACATTGTCGCTCCATTTTGTACTGGAGAGGCTTCCCTTGTTCTATGACTCTGATGCCATCGGTAGTTCTAAATTCCTGGTAGGGCAACCCTTATCGATATGTTTGAAGACGAAGAACCAGGTTAAGCGCGAATGAATCACAAAAAAACCCAATGGTGGAACAAGCAGATGAAGAGGGATACACATGAAGGACAGGCTACAGAAAGCGAAACTCGAAATTATTACAGAATCAGCAGTAGTCTGTTACAGTTTCCCCCCAAAATTTAATCATTTATCACAAAAGTGATACCAGCCTTATATAAAATAATAAGATTAGAAATAAAAACCATTCCACAGTTATCATAGAATCTATCTATCTATCTATCTATCTATCTTATATATATATATATATATATATATATATATATATATATATTCGTTGTCATACATTAGTGACCATTAATAATTATGCATATATTGTATATTACGTTGCCTCAATCTTACAATGGAGTATATATATATATATATATATATATATATATATATATATATACTCTTAAATATAAGAGACAATGAATGTTTATTATGTTTAATCATGAGCCGTTCTAAACATCGTATTTTGGCTTTAATTTCAGGTGAAAATAAATACAAAAATTCTACATTTGGATAATTTTTTATTAAGTTGGTTCTAAGTTTTCAGCTCACATGAGCCATCTTCAGAGAGGTTACAAGGATGTTAACATAAAAAAACATCCACCATCAGCGACGATTTTATCTTGTGTTGACATAAAACTTTGCTAAGCAAAAATAATAGTTACCAAAAATAGCAAACGCAGTTCGTAAATTTGTAATGCGGTTAGATGACGTCACACCGCGTGAGTGCTTGAAATGATAACCGAACAATTTATTTAAATGCAATGTAATGTGTTATGACCAGATTTAAACGTGATTTTATTAAGACTGGGTTGTTTGGATTTAATATAGATGGCCTCCAATATCTGAAGGTTCTTTTGACTGTGTGTATGAGTGAGGATTATTGTGTTGCTGACTAAAATCTGTCTGTTATTTCCAACATTGCTATGTTTTTCTAAGAAATGTTGTTTAATTGTACTCTGATCAGAAAGGTGACATGTAAAACGAAAGCTTAGAAACAACTTAATAAAAAATTATCCAAATTTTGGAGAATTTTTGTCTTTATTTTCACCTGAAATTAAGCCAAAATACGATCTTTAGAACAGCTCATGATTAACCATAATAGACATTCATTGTCTCTTATTTTTAACAGTATATGTTTAGAAAATTATCTGCTGCCTCGATACAATATATATATATATATATATATATATATATATACAGACAGCTCTCTCCCGAAAATACTGGAAATTGAAAGAAAATTACCTAAAGTGAAAGCTGATAGTCACGGTACGTACTCCTAATAGCCTATGTAATAGATGTAATCTATGTTTAACAGAAAAAATTATGAATTTGAAATTTCAATAGCAGAATGTACTTCTGAATAAATTTAACCAATCATTAGTATATGTCGTCACCGGAATAAATTTCAATTTCAATCATTATCTCAAACCTCTACTTAGTCACAGTAGAATTCGTCCTTTACATAAACTAAGTTTTAAAATTTGGTGAATCAGTAACATTTTCCCTTCTACCTACCACTAATAACCAAATGGTCAAGCCACATGCCTCCCATTACGAAAAGAGAAATTACTACACAGATTCCTCTGGCTTAACCGTATAGTAACCAACATACGTCTCCCTTCCGTTACTATCCCTTCCTTCCTATTTTTCCTCATTCTTTGATTAAACGAGGTTGACAATGCATGTCTTGAACTTACATGTTGAAAATAGCAAACCCCCTCTAAATATTATCTGAATCTACAGAAAAATATATATTACGAATTTCACATTTACTTTTATATATAGTACTAGAGGAACCCGTGAAATTTCTACGGAAGGATATTTTTACTTTGTCATACTATAAATGATAGTAACGTCTTAATAAATAAAATAAATTAATAAAATTTTAAAAGTATTGCTCTCATTTTTTAAATCTTATTAATATTAAATAAATTAATAATATAAAAAGTTTTAAAAATATTTTTAAAAATCGTCAAAGAATTGATTGCGAGCAGACTTTTTAGTTAAGAATTGCTGATTATATTGCCTATCTAAAATTGAGAAGTTAAATAAAAATCGTTTTCTTATTATCGAAATTTTTTTTCTTCAGAGTATAATGTCCGTAATAGTTATTATTTATTCCAGCAATTAAAAGCTTATCAAATTAAATTATATCAGAGTTTTATTGCATATTCTTATTTTCCTCTTCGGAAAAGATTTTCGGATAATGATTGCAAACTTAAAATAAAACAAAAACATAGATGATTTATATTCCCTAATGTGTCCTGCGTTGAACAAATAAAACAAAAGTTAGCCATCAATATAATTTTGTTAAAGATTTTATGGATTTACGTGGAGTGGGGTAACAAAGGTAAAATAATATTTTTATCAAGATTTTTAAAAAATAATAATTTCAAAAATAATTTCATTCATTTGTGAATGAGTATTGATAGTTTCATTAAAATCCGATAAATATTTGATTTTTGCGAGAATTTCCAAATTAATATGTTTGTTACTGAAAAAAGTGATGCAATCATTACATTTCCATTGTAAAACAGTCGTAACGTTTCTTTAGCCGCTAACTCAAATCAAAACAAAACTTTCTGACAAAAGTTCGAAAATGCTAGAAGGGATTCAAAAATTTTTAAAAATAATTGTAAAGAGAAAAGACCAACTGAGTAATGGCCAAGGGCGCAGAAGCCAGAAATTTCGTTATTATGTCGCCGGATACGACAACAAACCTACCTATTTTTACTATATTGTACAGTATACACACACAGAGTTACTCTACAGCCACTAGCTTAAGCTGCTACTGATACAATAATGCTATAAGCTCTCTCTTTCTATTATCTCACTCTTTACTACCCTTCCGTTTGGCAAAGGGGAGAGAAAGGCTGAGGAGAGTAAAAAGATAGAGGGGAAGAATAAACTCGTTTAGAGAGTGTGGTGTTACGGACGGACGAACTAAGTAACTAACTAACTCAGGAAGGAACAAGCAGAAGTATAATATAGATATTGCATTGTCTTAAATTGACATTGCCATATATATATATATATATATATATATATATATATATATATATATATATATATACGAATGAATACAGAACGCAGAAAAATTTTTTTACAAAGTCCAAAACATTAACTTAAAATAGTGCTCGATATATAATATATAGAGCTGAGAATATTTATTATAAATTATATTTTAGAACATGTACAGAATTTTTTTATATATATCCACTACAAATCGTACATTTGTTTCGACATTGAAACTACAATATCTCATCAGGTGGTGTGGACAGGAATGGAAAGCCTCTTTTCTTATATTTGGTCAGTTGTGTGTGGGATGTTGGTGGGGGTTACTGATAAGGGAACAAGTCTTGAGGATTGACCGTTAGAATTTTGAAGAAGTTGGTGTGGGTAGTAAATATGGTTGATTAATGAGTGTCTGTGAGTTTTGTAGACAGATTTAACATTAGCAGTTAGAATGTAAGTTTTTATTATCTTATATATATATATATATATATATATATATATATATATATATATATTCATCATGAACATCTAAGACTATTTTGCTGTATCGCAGCTCATCAGAGTGACTAGACATCTGCTTGCTTTTGTCACAAATTGACATTGGAATATATATACATATTAGACATTGCATATATACTTACGTATACTTCGTTGTCTCAAATTGATATTCGAATGTGTATATTGGATATTGAAAATATAAGTGTATGACTCGAGTAGTAAATATAAATAAAGAGCAGATCGAATAAAGTGTCTTTAATGTATTACGTTTCACTTTGACAATTTTCTTCAGATATATAAATGATTAGAATTTTTTTCAAAAGACAGTATGTTGTTTGAGACATTGGTCAGATACGTGTCACGTGTAATAAAGCAATTGATGGATATTCTAAATGTAGAGAAAAAATTATGTCTGTTTATATGCATGTGCTACATGTAATTACAAAAACAATATAGAGTGGAACCTGGTGTATGTGACCCCCGTCGTCAGCGACTACCCGCTATTTACGACCGGTTTTCTATGTATTTGCTAATGTTAATTGACCCCCAGTGAGCGACCTCTTCCAAAACACGACCACCGACCTGCATGAAAAAATAAATTCACTGGTCAAGCGACCACTTTAACAAAAATTTATTTTGGCATTACAGTCCTAATTTCTAAAATAGGGAAATTTAAGTTAGTAATCTATTTCATTTTCTCGTTGATTAGTTATTGTAGCGTAGTGCCAAATTTTTATTATTTGTTGAAGTGGCGGTGGTCAAACGGCGGCTGTCTTGTATTAACATGTACTTTTGACAAGTTCAAGAGATTTGTCGGTTTCTGTACAAACTTGAATGAATTCGGGCGTAGGAGAAAAAATCACATCTATGTGAAATTTAAATTTTCAATGTTTATCGCTTTCATTATTTTTGCTCAATCGTTTTACTCTCTCTCTCTCTCTTTCTCTCTCTCTCTATCTCTCTCTCTCTCTCTACCCTGATCGTTTTCATTTTTTTCTTTTATGTGTGTTTATTTTTCAATATATTCTCTTTTGCTGTCACTCACTTCTAAGAAAAAATTGAAACCTTTGAATGATGGACCAAATAAATGGGTGCCAACATCAATAAGAATCGAAATGGTCACATTATAAAAAAAAACAAAAAAAAAAACACCACACAGACGGCAATAACTGATTTTTTAAGTCTACACCAGTATGAAAAAATAATTTCTATTTCTTTTGTTAACCGTTGTAAATACGTTTTTAATGTTAAAAAAATAATTATGCTGAATAATGTTTTTCAAAGTTAGACCATCTTATTTTCTCATTTATTTCTTACCAGATTACATTGTAAAATATTAAAATATGTACATTCTGAAGAGTAAAATATACGATCTTGAGGAGGATAGGTCACGAGTATTTAGTGAGCGGCTACCTGTTGTATGCGACCAGTTTTAATGGGCGGTCGCATCCAACAGGTTTCTCTGTATGTTTATTTTGAATGTAAGTGTATATATGCAAAAGAAAAGCATGTGTCAGCGTATTTAAACTATAAATTAATTAAAAGTGTTTATATTAATTGGAGTAGATAGACTAAACTATCGCCCGGTTCACACTCCACCCACATCTATTGAACAGGTGAAGAGGCTCATCCCTTGTTTCCTGTTTAGGATGCGGTTTCCGGCTTTCTCTTTTCCATTCTTTTTACCCTTACGTAGCCCCCTGCGCATCAGTGGCGTTATCGCCTTGCTTGGGGTGATATGATTAAAAAAAAAAAAAAAAAAATGTCGGTAAAACTAAAGTGTATAAATGAAAAATCGAAATACATTTCCGTTCAAAATTGTAGCGAAATTATGTAATTAAGTATCAAGAAACGGACGATTTCTATTTTTAAAATTACATGAGAGAATCATGTACGAATGTGAGCGTATGAGGGAATCACAAAAGAATGTGTGTTTATATGGATATAAATGTATATGTGTGTGTGATTATATGGATATAATTATATATATTGTATATTCCGTTGTCTCAAGTTCACATTTGGGTATATATATTGGATAATGTAAATATAAGTATATATTTTGTATTTTTCGTGTATTAAGAGACAGGAAAGTTTTACTAGAAACAAAGAAGAGAGTACTAGATTGGTATGTGATGTAGGTTCTTCAATACGGCAGTGAATGTTGGACAATCTCATCGAAAATGAAGGAAAAACATAAAGCAAGTGAAATGTGGTTCTACAGAAGGATGCTGCGGATATCATGGATCGAGCATGACGAGGTTTTGGAAAGGACAGAAACGAAAAGGAAATTAATACTGAGCATTAGGAAGAGCCAGCTAAAGTTCCTGGGACATGCAATGAAAAAGGAGGCTTTGGAGAATCTGATATTAACAGCCCAGATAGAGGGAAGGATAGACAGGGAGAAACAGCGTGTAACGTATTTGACTGGCCTGAGTTGGTGGATGGCAGAACGGTAGTTGCGTAGTGTAACAGTAGAAAGCGTGCTAAGAGCTACCAGGGATAAGGAGACGTGAAAGGCCATGATCGCCTACGCCCTGAAAGGACAAGGCACACAGAAGAAGAAGATATTGTATCTTGCAATGTCTCAATTTCACATTGGAGTGTACATATTGGATATTATATATATATATATATATATATATATATATATATATATATATGGCCTTGTCTCAGTTTCCCATTAGAGTGTATATATAAGTGTATATATTATATATAGTTTTACTTGTATGTGGCATCTGTGTTTAGACATTGGATATTGTAGATATAAGAAATATATTGTTCATTTTCATATTGCGATGTCTCAATTTGACATTGAAGTGTATATACTAGATATTGTACATTTAAATGGATATATCGTATAATGTCTTGTCTCTATTTGACATACTCTTTCTCTCTCTCTTTCTCTCTGTCGATATATATATATATATATATATAGTCATCCGTAGACAGATCTGTTTCGCTGTTCACAACTCCTCAGTACCGTTAGACATCCGTTTAGTTACGATAGAAACCCGACCAAATTGACAGCAGTCTGCGATTCTACATATGAACTCGGTAGACTTTTAGCGTGTTATATAACATGTGGACACACGCCGGTAACTAAGTGTGTTCTAATTCATTACTGAATGAACGATATATATATATATATATATATATATATATATATATATATATATATATATTCAGAAATTATAACATGGATATGTTACAATATCACTACACAAGTAGCTATTTTGTTTCGACACTTCTTGTGTCTTGTCAAGTGATGTGGTTATCTTAAATTGAATGGTTTTAAAAGGTTAAAAACAAGCAAGACCCCATTAATCAGGGAGGCATTATTGTATGTACAATATGGACCAATCAGAGTAAAGCAACTTCTAATTTGGAGAATATGTGGCCAGACTAAAATTAATCTTGGTGGGCATTGGTATTAAAATTTGATTAAATTGAGATCAGCAATTATTGGTTAACTATTATATTATATATATACTACTTTATTTGTATTTCAAAATTTAAAAGAAATATTTTTTAGTTTAACAATTTAGTAGATTTAGAAAGTTATTCATATTTTAAACGAGGAAGAGAAAGAACACATACATAAATAAACCTACAAACATTCACACATGGAAAAATAGACGAGTATATTCACAACCACTAGCAAACAGACACATATACAAATTAATACACCCATGCATATATACATACACAAATTACAAAATTTAGCCTTTATCGACTTGTCAGTTTGTCCGTTAACTTTTAAATATACTAAATTGCTACATATTGGATACAGTCAAGGCGAATTCATAACGCTACCGGCCTTGGATGAATCGGGTCAGTATAGGCATAATCATATTTCAACGTATGAACATAAAAACAGAATTAAATACATCCTTCCGCAAAAACACAAGCTAAAGTTAAATGCGTATGCATGTGCGAAACGTCATACATATACATATATATGCTAAGCTCCATATCGTTCATATGAAGTTATGACTGGGGCCCACAGTCATATATCCATGTTATAATTTCTGATTAAATATTATTAGCTCTACTTTGTATTGAGTACTTTTTTAAAAATTGAGTTTCTTTGGACGAGGAATATTATTCCACCCATACTTATATATATATATATATATATATATATATATATATATATATATATATATATATACAAGCATCTTAAAACGCTTTCATCTATGTTTGTATGATCCTAGTATGTGTTTATGAGCATGGTTACATTTAGACATTATATCTTATCTTTCATTTCGTAAGATTTTTTTTTGCGGGGGGAACAACATAATCAATAACTTTTTCTCCTGGCACCGTTATATGGTTTGGCTATTTTCACTATACTCCAAGTTATATCAGCCTCTTTTCCATTTTTTTTTTCAATTGTTATTTCGACACGTAGCTAGCCAGTTGGAACAATTTCTGAGGTTTTTCAGTTTCAATGTATAATTGTGATTATTGCATTTGTTTATGAAAAATTCTTTTGTAGTCTCCAAATATGTTTTTCTTTAACCATCTATGTCATGTACTTCTGCTTTGTAAATAACCTCTTCTGTTTTACAAAGTCCGTTAAGTGAGCATTTGTTTTTCTCCTTGTAGTTACAGTTAGAAAGGGGCGTACAGCGAGAATATTTTGAGGACCCTAGAAGTTATGCCTGGGTTCGTAATCAGAGGCCACAATTTAAACAACCTAAGATACGCAGATGATACAGTAATGATAGCAGACACAGAAAGGAAACTACAAGACCTCCTACAGAAGGTAGCTGAAGAAAGTAACAAAAAAAAGACTAGAAATAAACTGCAAGAAAACTGAAAGCATGGTCATCAGTAAAAAGGGCAGCCCAATATGCCAAATACAGGTCGGGGACACTAGAATCAAGCAGGTACAAAAATTTAAATACATAGGAAGTGTTATAACAGAAGACGGAAAGTGCGACACAAAGATCCGAAGGCGAATTGGCATGGAGAAGAAAGCATTCCAGAAGTTGAGTAAGGCATTAAGGAACAAGACAATTTCGCTAGAAACTAGGAAAATTTTAACTAGAAACAAAGAAGAGAGTACTAGATTGGTATGTGATGTCGGTTCTTCAATACGGCAGTGAATGTTGGGCAATCTCATCGAAAATGAAGGAAAAACATAAAGCAAGTGAAATGTGGTTCTACAGAAGGATGCTGCGGATATCATGGATCGAGCATGACGAGGTTTTGGAAAGGACAGAAACGAAAAGGAAATTAATACTGAGCATTAGGAAGAGCCAGCTAAAGTTCCTGGGACATGCAATGAGGAAGGGGGGCTTGGAGAATCTGATGCTAACAGGCCAGATAGAGGGAAAAAGAGACAGGGGAAAGCAACAGATAACATATTTGAAGGACTTAATCAGGTGGATGGCGGAACGAGGGTTGCATGTTGTAACAGGAGAAGGCGTGCGCAGAGCTACCAGGGATAGGAAAACGTGGAAAGCCATGATCGCCTACGTCCTGAAGAGACAGGGCATATAGAAGAAGAAGAAGAAGAAGAAGTTACATTTATTATTTGTGATGCCATTTTGTACGTTATGATTTAGATTTTTGGCAGTTTGCTTTTTTCATGTAATTTTCTAAATTACTAGTACAGCTATAATTTAATAAGATTGAATTCCGTTTGAAAATTTTGTTTAATTCTAAGATTTTTGGGAAGTGTTTATTAAATAATTTTAAAAATATTTGCCCTATTTTGGATTTTACTTCTGAAACGGTGGGTTGAACTAAATAATGTTCCGATTACTGTTATTATTTTTCGTTTGTTTGTTTGACTGAGGCTAGTATTTTAATTTGTTCTTATAGCCAGAATCCTTTAAGGCATTTTTATAATCTTTTTTCTTTTCATCAAAGGTTGTTTTGTTTGAAGAATTTTTTGATAGCCTGCGTTTTAATTCGTTATAGATGTGTTTGATTATACTGGTTGGATGGGTAGATCTCGTGTTTACGTACTTTAAAGTTGTGTTTGTTTTCATATATGGAGAGACGCTGTCAGATTTTAAATTATCTTCTACATCTAAATATTGAGCATCTTATTTGTTTCAACTAATATTTCAAAATCTACATCTTTGAAGAGTTTGAAAAGCATTTTTCTTTTTCTGTCATTTTCTTTTCTGTTGTCCAGTGCTATAATTAATCTACCATCTCTGTATCATCCGTAGTTGTCTATTGGGGATTATTTAATTAATTTTATTTAGAATACATACATACATACATACATATATATATATATATATATATATATATATATATATATATCAGTCAGTCAGTTAAGTGCCATACGTAATACACGCTTGGGCGATCATGTCTCGAAAGAGACATGACTGACTGGGCAGAAGATTATCCCGCAGTAGGTTGCCATTGCTTTCTGCGGTAGAGTGGTTGCCGACCAAGGCTATAGAACCCAATCTGTCCTGCTATTTAAACCATAACTGGAAGGAAGAGACGGATTAATACCTTTCCCAAGGGTATTTGCGCGTAAGTGAATGCAATGGATTCAGCTGGAATTCGAACTCGGCTCCCCGGTTTCTCGTTCCGAGCCGATATCCACTGTACCACACACACGCACACACACACACACACACACACACACACACACATATATATATATATATATGACTACATTGAATCCATAGTTTCCCTTTGCCTTTTCTACAAGTATTTGACGAGCATTTTCTCTCGTACCTCAAAAACGTGTACTTATTTGTGCTACTAGATTGGCACCAAGGTTCCACCCTTTAACTGTAGAAATAGTTAAATATAACAGTCTCTTCTACTCTAACAGTTTCTTTTCTCGCGCTTCCTCTTTGTGGACCTCATTTCCATTTGTAAGCTTTCCTGATAGCAACAATCTACGAAAATTTATTGCATTTCATTAACGTTAGTAAAGAAGAAGAAGAAGAAGAAGAAGAGGAAGAAAAAAAGAAAAAGAAGAAAAAGAAAACAGAAGGAAGAAAGGAATGATGGAAGAAAGGAAGAAAAAAGAAGCAGTGGAAAAGAAGAAAGCATAAATAAATTAGTAGAAGGAATAAAGGGAAAGAAATCTAAAGAAGAAGAAAGACTAAGAAGAATGGGAACAACAAGAATAAGAAAATAAAGTGAGTGAACGACGAAATTAAAGAAGGAGGGAAGAACAAATATGAAGTAAAAGAAATAAGACGAAAAAGTGGAAAAGAAGGACGAAGAAAGAGAAGGAAGGAAATAAAAATAATTAGAATGAAAGATAGCCGAAGAAGAACAAGGAGGACCAAAAGAAGAAAGGGGGTGAGTGGTGAAGAAGAAGAAGAAGAAGAAGAAGAAGAAGAAGAAGAAGAAAGAGTTAAGAAGGATGGAAGGAAAAACAAATATGAAGAAGAAAAAGTAAAAGAATAAAACGAAGGAAGGTAGAAGAAAAGGAAAGAAAGAAGGGTGGACAATAAGAAGAAGAAAAATAAGGATGAGAAAGTAATAGAATGACAGAAGACGAAGCAGAAAAGAAAGAGAAAATGTATACGATAAGAAAAGGAAAAGAAGAAGAAAAGGGAACAATGATGAGGGAAGAAGAAGAAAGGGAAGGAGAAGAACAAGATGAAGATGAAGAAAACAAAAGACAAATAAGGAAAGAAGAAGACGATGATGGATGGAGCAAGTAAAGAACACAGAAGAAGAAGAGAAAAGAGGAAATAAAGATAAAGATGAAGTAAAAGAAAAAACAAGAAGAAGAAAGAAAAAAGAAGAAACGACGAAAAAAGAAGAATGATGAGGGAACGAGGAAAAGAAAATGAAGATAGAAGAACAATAAGAACGCAGGATAAGCAAAGAAGAAGATTGACGAAGAAGTATGAGGAGTAAGTGAAGAAGAATGAGAAAGACTTAGGAAGGAAAGACAAAAATAAAGAAGAACAAGAAAACAACGAAAGTAGGAAGAAAAAAGGAAGAAGTGTGGGGTGGACTAAGAAGAAGAAAAAGAAAAAGAGGAAGGATTAAAAGTAGTAGAATGAAAGAAAAAAAGAAGAAAAAAGAAGAAGACGACGAAGAAGAAGAAGAAGAAGAAATAAAACGGTTGAAAAGTTAAAAGATGGAAAAGAAAAATGCAGTTATAAAAGGAATTGCCGGTAGGATTTTGAAATTGACAATAAGGTAAGAAGAGATGGTAAAAGCGGAAGTGATGAAAAAGAAAAGACGTCCATGATGATGATAAAGATGGCCGACTGCGATCATTAACGAGAAAGGGCTTTTTGCATTTATGCAGCTTCTATTGTGTCCCGCAACAGAGGAAGCATTTGCGCGCTTCTGCGCTTTTGTGTCAGGAAATTCGCTGTGAGGCCGACGCTTTCAACGTGATCCCTGCTTAGTGCATAAAAGTCGCCGTATGTGCGTGCTTCCTTACACAATATCCGATCGCGAAGTGGCCATGCTAGCTTTGTGCGTGTCCTCCGACTCTCTTCGCGCTTCGACGGCTCAAAACACGGCAATGTAACACACACACACACACACAGACACACACACACACACACACACACACATATATATATATATATATATATATATATATATATATATATATATATATTAATGTGTATTTGGGTAGCAACCATTCTTATAAGCATATTTCATTGAATACGGCCGACAAAAACAATTTAATAAAATCTTTATTTTTTAATATTTTTTTTTAATCATATCACCCTGAGCAAGGCGGCAACGCCACCGATGTGCAGGGGGCTACGTAAGAGTGAAAAGATTGGAAAAGAGAAAGGAGGAAACCACATCCTAAACAGGAAACAAGGGATGAGCCTCTTCACCCGTTCAGTAGACGTGAGTGGAGTGTGAACCGGGCGATAGTTTAGTCTATCTACTCCAATTGAAAAAAAAGAGAGGAAAAGAATGGAAATGAGTAAAAGATTGGAAAAGAGAAAGGAGGAAACCACATCCTAAACAGGAAACAAGGGATGAGCCTCTTAACCCGTTCAATAAACGTGGGTGGAGTGTGAAACGGGCGATAGTTTAGTCTATCTATTTTTTCCAGTATTTAATATTTTCCTGTTTTTCAGGAGTTAAAGTATATAAAATATAGTTCATAAGTTTTATTGTTCTGGGCGGTTTCGGCCAGTCTCAAGTGTGTCGTATCGGTTATATTTATTCCTCCTGTAATGTACGATATAGTACTTTTTACTGTGTGAAGATTTTTGTGAAAGAGCGACCGTTACATGCTATGCAGGGTTGGAACGACGTGAGGGTCACTTCTATATTTAGAAACCACTTAAAACGCTAGTGAACAGTGTCAGATAGATAGCGGAGGAACGACCTTTAATCAATAGGGTTTCTCTAATACTAAGACGTCGTATGTTATGTGACTAAAAACCATTCGGAAATAAGACAAAATTAAAAAGCAGAAACAACTCAATAAAAGATTGATTAAACCGACCGTATTCAATGAAAGATGCTCAATATATATATATATGCTCTCACACCCTGATTAAGCATCTGGAAGAGTGGGAGGCTTTGTAAACAGTAGCCACCCCGGCATATACGCATCGCTCATTCGATAATGAATTGGAGCACACTAGCTATTGGGCGTGTTTATACGCGCAAAAAAGCCTGCCTTCTTCTGCCGGACGCTCGTGGCCTAGGGGTAGAATCACCGATTCGGTCGGGTTTCAATCCTGGCTTAGGAAGCGAACGGAGTCTAAGCCGTACTGATGAACTGTAATACAGCGAAACAGATCTGTCTGCGGATATATATATACTTAATTACAATAAAGCAGCACTAATTGTTATAGACTAATGTCCGAAAAACCAATGCTAACCTATCAGTAACTTAAATCGTCAATAACCCAACGAGGACTACCTCGTAGGCAAAATAAAGCGGAAGAGAAAAAAAAGAACCAAGCACAAGAACAATGCGTCAAGTGCTTGTTTGAAAGAAGAAAAAAAACCAAGACGAATCCTTAACAGTAAAGTGCTCTATACGAAAGTACGAAAGTAGAGCAAAAATACAGTACACTAAATCTAAAAATGAGCCAACACGCACACATATATGTATATATATATATATATGTGTGTGTGTGTGTTTGCTTAAGGACTCGGTGCTCCTTCTTAAATGGCCTTGTACCGCATCTACCTCCGCCATCCGCCTATGTGGAGAGATAGTTGATACCTTCGGAGTGTCATTGACGATAACTAACGGACTGTGCTCTCTGCTACTCTCACAATTTAATCTCTCTTTTCTTCTAGTATTTGTTTTTCTGTCTTCTGGTGTTTGTTTTATTTGTACTAATATCATATCATTTTGTATGGATATTGATGCTGGAGATACTCAGTACACATCTTCTGGATATCGTCCTACCACCTCAGCGATACAACTGATTGGCGACAAAGATAATTCACTATTTATAATAATAGTGGTTTTTCTTTCTTTTTTTTTTTTTTTTTTTTTGCTTTTTTCACTGGCGAAACCAGTACGTCGAAAAGAAAAACTTACGCCGGAAACAATAGACTAACGACAAAATTATCAGCAAACAAAATCTATATACAACAGATTTGGCTACGTAGATTTCAAACAAGATAATCTATGATTACAGATTAGGCGTCGAAAATCAGACAACATTTTTGTCATTCGTACAGATTTACTAACGAAAACAAACAGTTTGACGGCAATTTCAAAAATAATCAGGAACAACAGCAAATTTAAAAATAGAAGAAATCCAGCAATGATTTCTTGAATTTTTTAAACACCATGACTCAGTTCAAAAAAGGCAAAAAATGCAGCTTGGTACACTTTTTCAAAAAGAGAAACAAGTTCAGTTAAACCAGATACATTTTCGCAGGATGCTGTGTTTAAATCAGTTAGAAATGTTTCATATAAACCTGGAGAGGAGGTTACATTTGATGCTCATTATCGCAGGTTTGAGAAGATATTTGTTTAAGACTGTTCTTCGTGCCTAGTCTTAGTGCAGGATTGGAATGCCATCCTGGACCCAAAACTAGATAATGGGCGGCGAGCTAGCGGCAGGTCGAGTGGTCGTAGCCTGATTGATCTGATCAACGAGTTCGACCGAGGGCCAATCACTCTGGTGGGGAGATGTGGACGTGAGTATTTAGCCGTCTACCCAGGTGGTTAGAATATAATATTAGTGAGAAGGGTCAATTTAGATTTGCTAGACTGTCCCACGTTCCGCTGGTTAGTTTATTCTGACCACAAATTCGTTTGTACCCGTATGGCGTTAGATCTTAGGCCTAGATTGGTTGGACAATGGAGGTTCAACGTGTCTTTCTTTACTGAACAAACGGGACTTTTGGCAACAGGTAACTAAACTATTGCAGCGGGAATTAGTGGGGACGGTTTTCGCCTTAAGGAGAGCATTAGGTTTTTCACCGCTGTCGACTCGCCGTAGCTAAATCTAACAAGATGAAGATACTTAAAGATAGTCTACGGAGGCAGGGGGTTTCCTAGAGATAGCATTAGCTAGGCAGGCCCTGGAACGGTTGGCTAGCAGGCGTTAGTTACTAAGGTCAGGTAATTAGGCATAAGTTAAACAAGATGTCAAATGAAGTCGTGAGCATAGGCGCAGAATTGCGCAAGGCAGAGATCCGTCATGATGGCGATCGATATATTCGAGAGGTCAAAAACCCAGAAGGGCGTACTTTGAGGCCGACCCATAATATGTGCGAGGTCTTACAGCGGCATTTCGAAAGCCGCTTACCAAGGAACCTAGTCTCTGTGAAAACGAGGTTTGCAGTTATTTGGCTGACATTCCCCGGCTTACGCAGACTGAAACAGCTAGCTGTGATTATGAGATCATGGAGGGCGAAGTTCACTTGGCCTTAAAGGGCGGTTGGAATTCTCAACTTGGATTATAACAAAAGAGAAAGCCTGGAACAGACTAGGGACAACATTTATTCACATTAACTAGGTACACAACTTAACCAGGGGAGGGTGTGCAGGAAACGCCCTGTTGTGACATAGGGGACTTACAAAAAGAACATCAAATCTGGTCCTATTCACGCGAACCAGACTTGCTATATTTACCAACCTTTCTCTGAAATCTGTCGGTATAAAACGCTTTCGATCAGATCTGATCTTCAACTTGAGCTGATGCTCAAAGAATCTAATCAAATGCTGATAAGAATAACGTTCATATCGCAAGATTTCCTCCAACAGCAGAAACACGATCTGTTGGGGAGCGATACGGGCCGTCAACACGCTGACACGGTCCCAGAAAGGAAGCACCTGAGGACAATGTTGGAAAGCGTGCGCAGCCGTTTTTTCTAAACCAATGTCCCACCGATGACAGTCAGGCAAATCTGGCCCGCCCCATCTGAAGGCCATATCATTGAGTGATAGCAGGTTTTGAATCGATCGCCTGGTAAGCAAAAACTCAGGGTTACTGAGGTAATTCGCCGCTGGCGACAAGACCAAAAGGAATACGAATACGGAATAAGGAAACGACTTGGTCGCTGACAAGCCGAGTCGATCACGTCGAGGGTCCTTCATCGCGACCCCCACAACTAATACACGATAAAAGTGCCTCCGAGAACGAGAAAGGTTAGTGAACCAAGGAATGACCCGCAAGGCTTTTCGACATTCGAAGAAGAATTCCGATTGATTTCAGGGCCTATGTCGGCGCTCAACTCTCGAAATTGGAGGAGTGATAGTAAGGCTAAAGAAGGAGTCCCTAAAACTCCTCGTCAAAATCGTATTCTCTGTCAACGTGCGGCCACACAAGAGAGTGGACAACAGGCGCTCGATCACCTTCACATGGTCATCACAGAGAGGGAGTACCGACAACCGGTAAAGGATGATGGGAAAGACGTATGTAACACACGCCTCAACACCATCCTTTACGGAAAACCGCCGTTGAAGCCAAGTCTGGACCGACGCTTCGACCTTTGCTAGTACCTCCGACCAGTTCTTCTCCAGCTGGAGATCTGGCCCGAACCACCCTCCAAGAATTCGGACGGGTCCGTCAGTCTAACGAAAGGTCCCGAGAGAGTGAACCCCTTCCAGGCACCTAACCGCAAGCCGGAAGATTGATGCGATCAATTTTGGCCCCTGTCACCTTTTTGTATCGCTTAAGCGCTTTCTGTACCACCTTAATGTCGTCTTGGGACGACACGAAAATGTATACGTCATCGGCGTAGGCAGAAACTCTGGCTCAAGCCCCACCAAGAACAACGATTTCGTTAACCTGTACCGCAGCAACGGGGGAGCGATACAACAGGTTGATCCACTTGCAGAAGTCGGGTTTGAATCTGGTAGCCTTCAGGACAGCAGCCAGATTCTGATGGCCAACTCTATCAAATGCCTTGGAATGATCTACGATTGTGCATATCAGATGTAGATTGCTCTGTTCAACCCTTCACAGCACAATTTTGATCATGTCCCAACAGAATCTCGGCAACTGACTGCAAACGCTTCGTCAGGATCTTGGTCAATTCAGAGCGGCTGCTGTATTCCACCAAACCGCGAATTCAAATCGTACACTCTCTAAGGGAGAGGGAAAGG
>JBBBDQ010000750.1:392500-462500 GCA_037127315.1 Ascarosepion bandense | reverse complement strand
ACCGGAAATTCAAGCCAAAATACGATGTTTAGAACGGCCATGATTAAACATAGCATACATTCAATTTCTGTTACATTAACACACACACACACACACACACACACACACACACACACACACACACACACACACACATATATATATATATATATATATATAAATCTAAACTTATATAATAAATGGAACTTTGTGTCTGTGTGTGCCTGTGTGTGTGTCTGTGTCCGTTACCTATAGACTCCGAAACGGCTGAACCGATTTTCTTGAAAATTGACACTGTTGTACTATAAGCGTCTGCGAGTGTTCTTAGCTAGGTTTTGTGTCGAGGTACCCCCGATCAATATAGAAAATCGATAATCGAAAAAATCGGGTTATAGAAGGAATATATATATATATATATATATATATAATGTGTGTGTGTGTTTGTTCGCGCGCGTGTGTGTGTATGTGTGTGTATTATTAATTCTTATGTCGACGTTTTACTGGGTTTAGATATCAATTTTGTTTATTTTTCTTTCTTATTTTATTACCTTTTATTTCGGTTACGTCTTCAATTCTTTAGCCTTTCTCACTTACGCACTTATTTCTGTTGCTTTAATTTTAACTACGTTTCTCTTTCTTTTTTACTTTCTTTTTTTCAGTCTTGGTTTCATTTCAACCAATCATCTATTGTGAGAGAAAAACTGGAACTGTTGATTGAAAAATCACCTAAAAATAATACAAAAAAAAAAACAAATTAAAAAAAACAAAGCAGATAAAAACGATGAATTGTCAAAATTAACTCCTCATCCAGCAATCTTCGGATTCAAAGAAAGAAAATCGCTGAAAAATCATTCATTCTTGAAGCAATCAATCAACACATAAAAAAGCCATTTCCAGTCGAGCAAAATCAATTCTTCTTTTGTTGGGTTTACTCTGGCATATTTGTCATTTACTTACACACCATCGACACTGTCAATCCCTGGATTCTACCAAGGTGGTAAAGTGGGGCAATAAAGGTTTATAATTACTATAGTTTGTTGACATTTAAGTAAGAATGTATATCTAAACAGTTTCAGTGCCACCTCTAAATCTAGACAACGATTGGAATTTGTTAATATAGTATTGAGTGAACTGTCTCTCTATTCATCTACCCACATATCTCACTTTCTCTCTCTCTCTCTCTATATATATATATATATATATATATATCAAATTATTTATTATCTATCTATCTATCTATCTATCTATTAGTCATCCACATACACGCCTGTTTCGCTGTATCACAGCTCATCAGTGTTCGGTCATCGGTGTGGCTTGACACATCCATTTACCTCCAGCCGAAATCGAAACTCGATCGATTTAGTGTCAGTCGGAGTCCCTACTCCTTAAGCCATGGGCGCATGGAATTAGAATTTTGAAGAGGGGAAGGGTTAATTTTAGCGTGTTATATATATGTGGTGTATCCACACGCCAGTCACCTAGAGAACTCAATTCATTGCTGGAAAATAACGCGTAAATATATATGTATATATATTGTGTATTTAGGCAGCAAATTTTCTTTTAAACATGTCAGATTAAATAAATTGCAAACATTATGTCTGTTTATTTTTAATAAATCCGTTCATACTCACCGATAATCTTTCGTGTATTACAATTGAAAGCTGTCAGAAATGAGCTGTAACCTTGACAGATGTTATTATCATTCATTTCTCAAGATACCCAAGTACTTTCAATCTCTTTCTGAGATCATCTTCAAAGGTGTGAGTCATGGTAACTAAAATACCCACAAAACATTTTGAATAATTTTCACGTTCTAATGAACGCTAGCAATTTGCTAACCGTTATATTTGAAACAGAAAAATGTACAGTAATTTTTAGCAACACAGTTGTAATACGCAAAAGATTATCCGTGAGTATAAACGGAATTTGTTAAAAATAAGCAGACATAATGTTTGCAATTTATTTAATAGGACATATATATATCAGGAAGTTTCTATCTATCTATCTATCTATCTATCTATCTATCTATCTATCTATCTATCTATCTATCTCAGTCTTTTTATCTATCTATCTATCTATCTATCTATCTATCTATCTATCTATTAGAACCTTGTAAAGGTTCTCGTTGTTTTCTAAGAGATGGCGTTCTCAGAACTGCATGCGTGTAGTTTCAAATGGTAAAGCATCTATAAAGAAGTACTATAAGCAATCTTGAAATTCAGTGTATGTCATTTCGCCGACATGTAAAAAACGTTGTTCTTATAGGGTTAAACATGTCGAATTTCGTGCCAAAGAAAGTGTATTTGCGGGGAATTTTACTGCACTCCTTTATTCAAAAAGAAATCTGTAGCTGAAGCACACAGATTTCTTGTTAAGACTTACGGCGACCATATTATGTCGGAAACAGCATGCAGAGATTGGTTTAGACCCTTCAAAACTAATGGTTTTGATGTTGAAGGTAAAGAACGCTCTGGTGCACCGAAAAAGACAGAAGACAAAGAATCGAAGGCATTACTTTATGAAAACAGTTTCAAGCTGAACCTGCAGAATCATTAAGAGATGATCACACAACAGTTTTCAAACTTTTGAAAGCATTAGGAATAATTAAAAACCAACGACATTCGGTTCCATACGATTTGCAGCCGAGAGACGTCGAACGGCATCTTGATACGTGTGAACAGCTGCTTCAACGACAGAAAACATTTTTTGCATCGTATCGTGAGCGTCGATGAAAAGTGGATACATTACGATAACCCTAAGCGTAGAGGATCGTGAGGTAATCCCGGCCATGCATTAGTATTGGCGGCACAGCTGAATATTCCTGATTAGAAGCTTTTGCTCTGCGTTTGGTGGGATCTGCTGGGTGTAGTTTATTAACACAGTAGATCGCTCTCGATTACAGTTGATGCGTTTGAGTAGAGCATTGAAGAAAAAACGGCCGCTACTCGAGCAGAGACACGACAAAATGATTTTGCAGCATGACAACGTTAAGCCGCATGTGGCAAAACGGGCGAAACCTATGGGAAGTACTACATGACCAACCGTATTCACCAGACATTGCCCCGTCCGATTATCAATGGGTGACACATGATCTGGCTGAGCATCACTTTCATTCTTATGAAGATGCCATAAAATGGGTCGACTTGTGGTTAGCACCAAACAATGTCGTTTTTCCAAAGTGGAATTCAACTGCAGACAGAATGATGGGAAAAATTTGTAGAACTTTTGAATATTTTCCATTTGTAAACGAGTTATTTCACGGCCTAGGTTTCTACCATGAGTGGTGTCTTGGGGCGATTTGCAATAACTAATTTTACCGTTTACCTTTTTTTTTTTTTTGTTTTTTTTTAAGAACACTCACGTAACGGTGTTCTTTTTTTAACGCTCACGTGGCAGGGAATTTTTGAACGCGTAATTTTTAAAATTACAATAAAAACGCCATAATTCCTTGTAATTTTAAAAATTGCGGTTTCAAAAATTCAGTAAGATTGTCTTGTTAACTTATACTTATCATCAGGAAGACACAATTGAAATTTTAGGGGGCATGTAATAAGAGAGGACTCGGAAAATTAAATACTCATAGGACAGGTTGAGGCTAAAACGAACAGAGGCAATGAACGCAAAACTTATTAAGAGTGATGTGCGTCGTGGTGTAGTCGATATCGGCTCGGAACGAGAAATCGGAGAGCCGAGTTCGAATTCTAGTTGAATTATTTGCATTCACTTACGCATAAATACACCTGGGAAAAGTATTAATCCGTCTCTTCCCTCCAGTTATGGATTAAATAATAGAACAGATTGGGTTCTATAGCTTTCGCTGGCAACCAATCTACCGCAGAAATCAATGGTAACCTTCTGCTCAGTCAGTCATGTCTCATTCGAGACATGATCGCCCAAGCGTGTTTCACGTATAGCACTTAACTGACTGACTGACAAGATAAGAAATTGCTAAGGATGATGATCGCCAACGTCCTGAAGGGACACGTATTCTGCTTGACATTTTTTTTATTTTCATTTAATTTACTTTTCTTTTGTTCTTTTCCAAACTTTTTTCTTTTCCTAATTTTCTTCTTCGAATAATACTTTATTTTCTCATATATATATATATATATATATATATATATATATATATATATATTAATTGTCTTTTTTTCTTTCTCTTTCTTTGCTACTAGACTCAATTTCACTGTCTTTTTTTATTTTTATTTTTATTTTTTTGTTGCTCTCTTCCTCTCTGTCTTATTCATTAAAAAAGTCATGCCTTCTTTTTTTATCGCATATCTTTCTACGATTTACACTTTTTTGTTTTCTTCACTATTTCCGAGTTCGTTCAGTCCGTCTCAGCATTTTTAATAATTAGTTTTCTTTTTCTTTTTAATTTTCTTATCATTTCTTTCCTTCTAATATCTTCGTGATATTCCTTTACTCTTTAAGTGTTTTATTTCTTTCTTTCTTGATTTTCTTTCTTTTTTTTTTTATCGTTCGTTTATTTTAAACGTACATACTGTTGTGGGATCTCCCCTTTTTCTATGATAATGGACTCGACTTGAGTATACATCTACTCCTCCCATAATGAGATCCGTTATTTATCGAAGAGTAGCGGACTGATCCGTAAGATACCGAAGTTACACAGAGAATACCGCGTCAGTAGTTATAGTAGCTCTGAGCTCCACTCAACCAGAATAGTATTATACTGATATGCTAATTCCAGCACGGCTTCACTTCAAAGACTTGTATACATTTATTCCTTACTAATCTTATTCTTGGATTACTAGCCTGCGTTCTCGTTGTATATTTACGTTTAATATAACCTATTTTTCTATCTCAAATATCTGTTTTGTTGTTCATTATTTTGTGTGTGTTTTTTTAAACGGAATCCACTACACATACATTTTTTTTTTTTTTTTTTTTTTTTTTTTGTTAATTCTAAAATCACATTTATTATATTTTTCTTTCTTGCTTTCGTTCATTCTCAACTTACATTCCTTAGTTTTTCTTTCTTTCTTTCGTTTATTCTAAAATAACCTCCATTATATTTTTTCCTTCTTTCGTTCATTCTAAACTTACAACCATTAATTTTTCTTTCTTTTTTTCGTTCATTCTTAACTTCAATTCATTCAGTTTGTCTTTTTTTATTCATTCTAAAATCACATATATTATATTTTTTCTTTCACTCATTCTAAATTTACATTCATTAGTTTTCCTTTTTTTCTTTCATTCATTCTAAATTTACGTTCATTAGTTTTCCTTTTTTTCTTTCATTCATTCTAAATTTACGTTCATTAGTTTTCTTTTCTTTCATTCATTCTGTCTGTTCAACTTGTGCAGCGAGAATATTTTGAGGACCCTAGATGACACGCCAGGATTTGTTATTGGAGGACACAACTTGAACAACATAAGGTATGCAGATGATACAGTGCTGATTGCAGACACGGAAAGGAAATTACAAGACCTACAGGAGGTAGCAGTGGAAAGTGACAAAAAAAGGACTACAAATAAACTTTAAGAAAACTGAATGCATGGTCATCAGCAAAAGGTGCAACCCAAAATGCCAAATACAGGTGGGAGATACCAGAACCAAACAAGTACAAAAATTTAAATACCTAGGAAGCGCTCGAAGAGGAGATGGAAAGTGTGACACAGAGATCTGAAGGCGAATTGGCATGGCAAAGGACGCGTTCCAGAAGCTGATTAAAGTATTAACACACAAGAAAATTTCACTAGAAACAACGAAAGCAGTGTTGGATTGCTATGTGATGTCAGTTCTTCAATACGGCAGTGAATGCTGGACAATATCATCGAAAATGAGGACAAAACTTGAACCAGCGGAAATGTGGTTCTACAGAAGGATGCTGCGGATATCGTGGACTGAGCAATCAAGCAACGATGAGTTGCTGGAAAGAATGTCAACAAAAAGGAAATTAATACTGAGCATCAGGAAGAAACAACTGAAGTTCCTGGGACATGCAATAAGAAAGGAGAGCTTGGAGAACCTGATACTGACTGTCCAGATAGAAGGAAAAAGAGACAGAGGAAGGCAACGGATAACATATTTGCAGGGCCTGATCAGGTGGATGACGGAATGGGGGTTGAGAGGTGTAACAGGAGCAAACATACTAAGAGCCACAAGGGATAGGGAGACGGAGAACCATGATCGCCTACGTCCTGAAGGGACAGGGCACATAGAAGAAGTTTTTCTTTCTTTCGTTCATTGTAAACTTACATGCATTATATTTTTTTTTTTTTTCGTTCATTTTAAAATCACATCCATTATATTCTTCCATTTCATTCATTTTTTATTTTTCTTGTGCTTTCGTTTGTTATATATTTTTCATTTTACCGTCAGGTCATTCTAAACGCACATCCATTATTTTTTTCGTTTATTCGAAACATACATCCATTATCTTTTCATTCTATAATTTTTCATTCTTAACTTGATCATTTTTTTAATTTCATTTATTCTTTTTTTGTGTGCTTTCATTCATCATATATGCCTTTTCTTTTCTATATTTTTCTCCCGTTTTTTTTTCCTAGTAAAGATTTCTTTCTTTTTTTTTTCTTTTGCTTGTTCGTTCCTTGGTTCGTTCTACCTTTACGTTTAAATTTTAATAACTCCTGTTTGTTTTTTTTTTCGTTATATTCTTTCTTTCTTTCTTTCGTACGTTCGTTGTTCCTTCATTCATTCTACACTTAAGTTTAAAGTTTTTTCTTTCCAGACTGTTTTCTTTCATCGCTTTATTCTTTTGTTATATTTCTTTTTTGTTTCTTTATTTCTTTCGTTCGTTTGTTCATTCATTCATTTTACACTGACGCTTAAACTGTGTTTTCTTTCCTGCTTGTTTCCTTCGTTCATGTTTTCTTTTGTTTTATTCTTCTTTTATTTTTCTTCTTTTTTCGTTGCGTTCTCCTAAGTTGTTTTTTCTTTCTTTCTTTCTATCTTGGTGTCCCTTTTTCATCTCTTAATTTCATTGCTAAAAGTTTCTTTCTTTTTTATAATTTACTTTCTCTTAAATTCATTGTTCTGTCTTTCTTTCTTTCTTTCTTTCTTTTAACACTTATAACTTCATTGCTACTATGTTAATTATTTGTTTGTTTCTTTCTTCTGCTATAATTTGCTTCCTTCTGAGTGAATTGTTGATTTATTCACCTATTCATTCATTTTTTCTTTCTTTCTTCTTCTCTTATTAATTCATTTTCGTTAGAAGCTCTTTCTTTCTTTCTTTCTTTCTTTCGATAAGCTTCCTAAATTATATTTTCGCCCTTTCTTAGCCTTTCTCTCTCTGAATGCAGAAATAAAACCAATTTTTATTAAACTAAATATTTCTCATCCACGCAAGTTGGAACATGTCCAAATGTTTAAATAAATGCCGTGAATGTGTCTTTTTTTTTTTTTCAGTTTTCCAACCACAAAATGTGTGTCAGGCAATCAATAAATATTTTCCCAGTTAATAAAAAAAATCCCCCAAAACGAGAAATAAATAAATAAGATATAAAAGTCTTTTTTACAGATAATGTTAACACCCACAGCGGGAGAATCACATTTCGCCTAAAATGACCTTTAGGTACAACAGTTCTTACCTTCTGATGAAACAGCAGGTATAATTGCCTGCGAGCATTAGTTCCCCCTGTGAAGCATTTCTTGACGCACTTTGTAAGCACGAGGCACAAAACCTACCTTATTTAGGAAAAAAAAAGTATTTACTATATTCTGCAGTTTTGGGGTGAAGTCTGTAAACGTACATTATGACATAGATGTGTTTTTAACATCACACTGTATTTGTATATGCTTGTAAAATCTAATCTTTATCTAAACTTATTTATAAATGGAACTTTGTGTGTGTCCGTTACCTATAGACTCCGAAACGGCTGAACCGATTTTTTGAAATTTTACACAGTTGTACTATAAGCGTCTGCGAGTGTTCTTAGCTAGGTTTTGTGTCGAGGTACCCTCGATAAATATCGAAAATCGATAATCGAAAAATCGGGTTATAGAAAGAGTGGTCCGAATTTAATCAAATTTGATACACTCATAGACAAAGACATAAGAAACGATATTCAGAAGTTTCAAGGTTGCAGTTCTTACAATAGTGCAGAAAATCGATAATCTATATATATAAAAGGCAAGATGTTTGTGTGTGTGCCTGTTTATCTGCCTGTATGTCTGTATTTCTTTCAGCCCTTTTATTTTAGTTTTTGTTTCGGGTTTGGCTCTAAGTAGGTATAATTGTAGTTCTTAGTCTCAGCCATGATACCATTTACTCAGAGGATTTATTTAGCCTTCCAAATTCAGTTTACGACGAAAAAACTTATTTGATATCGATACCAGGAAATCAAAATTTGACTTACTTCCATTCATTTTTCTTTCAGTCTACGGTTTCGCTTTAACTGAAAACAACTATTGCTTTTTAGTCTTTCGTGTCAACGTCCAAAAAGTCTGTGCTCCAGGACCATGGATTAGTTTTAAAGCTTTCATTACACCCGAGCAACGCCGGGCTATACTGCTAGTAAAAGATATGTTAGATTTTACAAATAATGCGGACGCTGTCAATCACCTCTTCAAAAATAGTTTTATTTTGGGACAGTGAAAAAACTTCAAGCTAAAATATTGTTACCCTGATTTTCATGATAGATTTACGGATAAAGTCCTCTGCAGATTTAGACAATCACAAAACTTGGGCAGTGGAACGATAATATGATCCCGTGTTTTTGAAACATTTTAAGCAACAGACCCCCTTAGGACCAAATGAAAAGTCCACATCCGATTTCGTAACATTTTTAAAGAGTCATTCAGTCATTTAAGTGCCATACGCGATACAGGCTTGGTCAATCATGTCTCGAAAGAGACAAGACTGACTACGCATGAGATTTTCCCGCGGTAGATTGCCATTACTTTCTGTGGTAATCTGAGGGCCAACCAAGGCTATAGAACCCAAGCTGTCCTGTTATTTAACCCATAGCTTGAGGGAAGAAATCGTTTTTTATATTTCCCAACGAGTACAACTGGAATTCGACCTCTGTTCTCCGATTTCTCTTTCCGAGTACGCATTTAAAATAGATGACCACTTTTAGACACAGACCCGTCGCTTGCTACAATTTCTTTTTTGGATTGTAATGTGTCAAAAACAAGTCCGACGTTAGCATTCCTTTAATTTTTCAAATGTTTACTGGCACTCCGTCGTAATAATAAAATCCACTTTCCTACTATTCAATCCTTTTTTCTAGATCAGTCAGTTAAGAGCCATAGGTGATACAAGCTTGGGCAATCATGTCTCAAAAGAGACATGACTGACTGGACAGAAAATTTTTCCACTGCAGGTTACTAATACGTTCTTCGGTATACTGTTAGCCAACCAACGCTATAGAACCTAATCTGTTCTGCTAAACAATCCTTTTATCCAGATCAGTCAGTCAAATGCCATACGTGATACACGCTTAGGCGATCATGTCTCTTTCAATCCATGACCGACTAGGCAGAAGATTTTACCGCAATTGCCATTACTTTCTGCGATAAACTAGTTGCTAACCAAAAATATAGAACCCAATCTGTCTTGTTATTCAACCCATAGCTAGGAGAAGAGATGTCCCAAGGATATTTGCGTGTAAGTGAATGCAAAGAATAATAGACACCCAAAATAGGGGAACGTATTTATGTACTGAATTCGGTGAGTGTTCTCCTTTGAACTTATCTGCGCTATATTTCAAAGTACGGGTGCACGAAAGGGAAATAAAATAGTGCCATGAAATAGTTAACAACTTCAGTACAATTCATGTCATTTTCATTTTATTCAATTTTTTAAAAAATTTAGAAATTATTAAATCAAATAATGCTGCATATCGGAAACTTCGACAATATTAATTCATAATTCAACATGACTTTAAAAAAAAAATTGAATTAAACAAAGAATGTTGGATACAATTGTATGAAAAATGTTAATATTCATTTATTCAAACAAAGAAAAATTTCAAAAAGTTAAATTGAAAAATAAAAATATTTTTAAAAAATGAATATCAAAACAAAGTATTTAAAATAAAATACTCGAAGAATAGTGAAAAAAGTGACTTGACCCAAAACGTTGTGGGTTCAATACCTGGCTACAACATTGGTGAACAGAGTTGAGTTAAAGGGAGATAATTACATGGCTACCAGAAGTGGCATCGCACATGGAATGAGAATGATATACCCCAGAAATCGAAACAAAGGGTTCGGTTCGAAATTTTTAGCATCTGCAGAAGGCGAGAGGGTACAAAGACCGATACGTCGAAAAGATGGCAATAAAAATGACGACAACGGTCCGGACAATGTGAATAATGTAATAAATTATATTTTCTTAGAGAAACAATACACAAAGGCAGCATTTGCAATTCAGTTGGTCAGTTCTTCATCATGAATACGTTGAATCGACAGGCGTATCTACTGCTAAGAAGATTGGGTCGCTGTACCGAACCAGGATATTTTTCACGTCTGAATCCATCTTGCACATATACAAATCTACCAATCGACCGTACCTTGGACATTGCTGCCATATCTGGTCGGGTGCCCCTGCTATTCATCTTGGAGTTCTTGACAAAATCCAAAGGAAGATCTGCAATGTGGTTGGCCCCGATTTGGTAGCTCGCTTTCATTCACTTTCTCACCAACAAGATGTGGCTTCTCTTTATCTTTTCTACAAATATTTTGACGGCTTCTACTCTAACGGGCTTCATTCCCTGGTACCCTGTTCTCATAAATTTACACGAGCAACTAGACTGACTACTAGATCCCACCGTTTGCCGTCAAAATCGGCAGATGTAACCATCACTTTTTCTTTATCGATTTCTTTTTCTCGCAGCTCCTGCCTGTGGAACTCCCTTTCCTATGGTTACTTCACTGATAGCTACAATCTTTAAAGGTTTAGATGCAACGTCAAATGTCATTTTCTATTTGACTCCCACTTCTCACTTACCCTTTCTTCGACATCCCCTCTACTGTTTTTTTTTGTTATTTTGTCGTTTTTTTTTGTTTTTTTTTCACTTTTTCCTCTCCTCTTCTTTCTTTCTGTCGCTCTTTTTTTTCATTCACTCACTTGTTCTTTTTCTTTTTTCTTCCCGCTTTTCTCTCTTTCAGTCTTTATTTATTTATTTCTAGCTTTTCGCTCATTCATCATTTCTTTCTTTTCTTTCATTCCCCCTTCGTTCTTTCCTTTCCGTCATTTCTTTAGTTTTCATTTTTCTTCATTTTTAGAGAAACACACAACAGTCTCGGCAGTCCATGAATATGAATAAACCAATAAATTAACATGTATAAATTATATTTAAAAATACCATAAATACGAATAATATTTCAATCTTCATTATCATCGTTCTCATCCAGTAGCAATATTACTGAACATACGCTGATGACTACATGTATCACAATCCTTCTTCTTCTTTATTCTGACATGAGGTATCATGGCTCTCCACAAGTTTCTATCCTTAGTAATGCTAAGGAATGTTTCACTCCTTACGACCCTTTGCAGTCCATCTGTCACTTACTTACACAGTCTCGTTTCTCGAATTTTCATCGTGGTGCATTGGATATCGGCTTGGAACGAGAAATCGGGGAGCCGAGTTCGAATTCCATCTGAATTCATTGCATTCACTTACGTGCAAATACCCTTGAGAAAGGTATTAATCTGTCTCTTCCTTCTAGTTATGGGTTAAATAACAGAACAGATTGAGTTCTATAGCTTTGGTCGGCAACCAATCTACCACAGAAAGCAATGGCAACCTACTGCGGAATAATCTTCTGTCTAGTCAGTCATGTCTCTTTCGAGACATGATCACCCAAGCGTGTATCACGTATGGCACTTAACTGACTGACTCTTGCCTTTATAGTACTCTACGAGCATAAAATTCTCTAAGCCGTTTTCCCTAGCAAGAAAAACAGTTAAACTTAAAATCAGAAAGAGACTGAAAATTTCTGGGAGATCCATGTCGAGAATGTTTTTCCCCGACAGCTACAATCTCCAAGAATTTAAATGTAAGGTCATTTGTCATCTACAATCTCCAAGAATTTAAATGTAAGGTCAATTGTTATCTACAATCTCCAAGAATTTAAATGTATGGTCAATTGTCATCTACAATCTCCAAGAATTTAAATGTAAGGTCAATTGTCATCTACAATCTCCAAGAATTTAAATGTAAGGTCAATTGTCATCTACAATCTCCAAGAATTTAAATGTATGGTCAATTGTCATCTACAATCTCCAAGAATTTAAATGTAAGGTCAATTGTCATTTCGTGTCTCTCTGACTCGCATCCTTTCCCTTATGTTCTTTTCTCCATCCACTCTATTCTCATCACACCTCTATTCTCATCCTTCTCTTACCCATACTCTGACACCCCCCTATAACGTGTCCCTCTTTCTCATCACTTTCCTCCTATTTAACCTTCTGCACAGAAGTGGTAGTAAAACTGCCTTGCTTAGAATGAAATGGTTAAAAAAAAACATAATTATTCATTTTGTTGCCATTTTCCTTTACACATTCTCGCTAATCACATGTTTCGTTCAGGGTATTCTCAGCATCCTACTGTAAAGCCACTTTTCTGTTACTTCAATCTTCTCTTCATTTAGAAGGAAATTCTTCAGTATTCAATGGAATATTCATATAACTCAGTGGACATCGGATAATTTCGATATTTTCATGACTTTTCTGTTATTTAATACTTTGCTTAACTTTCAGAAGGCATCTTTCACTATTCCAATGTGTCTTCAAATTTCTGTGTCACATTTTCCCTCGTAAATAATGCAAATTCCAAACGACCTGAACAATTTATGGCACTACCTCCACGTTATGTGCGACCTTGTCGTGTTGGCTATGGAAATTGAATATTTCGCTTTGACCTGTAACAGTTAAATGCAAGACCCAGTATCAGGTAACATTCATGCTAATTATTGTTTCTACCTGTCCCTCCTGCCTTCATTATCGACTTTGAGTGTCAAATTCTCCAAGTTTTCTTTCTTCTCCCGAAATTGTCAACTGTCTCTGCCTGAATCAAAGTACCTTTTCGTTACATTTTTTTAATCAAACGTCCCCGCTTCTTACGTTTGGTATTTTCATCATTATTCTCTCTCTCTCTCTCTCTCTTTCTCTTTCTCTTTCTCTCTCTCTCTTTCTCTCTCTCACTCACTCACTCACTCACTCACTCACTCACTCACTCACACACACAGAGGAAGTGAGAGACGTGGGATATGGCAAGCCTCTTACTGATTTATCGCTGCTTAAATGAAAAGTGCTCGGACGAACTACATTCCCTGGTTCCATTAGTTCTAACCCTCACAGCTAGGACAGGCAATGCCACTTATATTGTAGCAAACCACCCTTATTCTCTCCGTATTCCATCGGTGAGATGCAAGATCCACGCAAACAGCTTCATCTTGCGAGTCACTGCTCAATGGAACCCACTACCAAGAGAATGTTTCCACGACAAATACAATCTTAACCTGTTCAATCTTAAGGTTAACCGTTATCTTCCCCGCCTATTCGTATAAAAATCTCTTAACGTAAACCTTTACCCTGATGGCTCCTAGGTCTTTTACAGGATGAACCTTACTCTGAAAAAAAAAATTCTGTTGCTTCTAATCTTCATTCAATCTGTAAAGAAATTGTCCAAGTTTCACATACATACAGGCGAATTTAGGGCACCTCAGTTTGGTGCAATTGTTAGTAAGTTTGTCTTGCAAGAATTATCTCAACTGAGTAGTGAGTTCGATCCTCACTAGGTGCCCCATACTTTCTTCCTTGTGCCACATCTAAGCTACACTTAACATCTAAGCTACACTTAACATCTAGGCTACACTTAGAAAATAGGCAGATTTATCTTACATGGCGGCTCAACGTTCTGTTGATAACGAAATTTTCCTGGTTTTTAAATATTTGCTTAGCTCTATCGGCTCGGAATGAAAAAACGAGAGCCGAGTTCGAATTCCGGTCGAATTCGTTTCATTCACTTATGCATAAATACCCTGGGGAGAGGTATAAATCTGTCTCTTCTCTCTCCAGGTATGGATTAAACCATAGAAAATAATGGGTTCTATAACTTTAATTGGAAAACAGTCTACCACAGAAAGTAATGGCAAGCTACTGCTGAAAAATCTTCTCTTGAAAGAGACATGATCGCCCAAGCGTGTATCACGTACAGCAGTAAACTGACTGATCTGGATAAAAAAATATTGAATAGCAGGACAGAGTGGGTTCTATAGTCTTGGTATGCAGCCAATCTACCGTAGAAAGAAATGATAACCTACTGCGTCAAAAGAGACATGATCGCCCAAGGGTGTATCACGTGTGGCAATAAACTAGCTGATTGACTTAGCTTTCGGAAAGCCCTTTACGCTTTCCAGTGCGCTTTCGGATTGCGGTGTCATATTTTCCGTTGTCTAAATAATTTCTGGACTCTTTTTACGAATATAAAATCTTGGTTTCACATAATTTTTCTGTTTCTTAATACATTGCTTAGCATTTGGAAGGCCTATTTTGCTATTTTAATGCGTCTTCAGATTTCGGCGTCACATTTCTCTTGTCTGTCAATAATCTCTTAACTCTTCTACCAATTTTAAAATCTTGGTTATGCACGCTATATTTTTATATAATTTATATAAAGTTGTACCTAAAAGTAAAGTTAAGGTGTATCATTGTTTTACACTCAATAATCTTTGCAGAATTTGAAAATTAAACAATCTGGTACCGCGTGTCTGGAAAAAATAAAAAGCACTGAAACAAATAAATTTATTCTTCACGGTAACACGAATATAGATACTGACCTCCGAGAGTCGAATGAAAGAACATAAAAACCCAATTATGAAAAAACAGGTATGTTGAAAAAGAAATTGCTTTGTCATAACGATGCTGATGGGTCTGAGCAAAATTTTATATTTCCTGTAAAAATATCTTTTTGGGGGGACAGGGATTGTTTTGAACTGTTAAAATACAGCCATCATTTCTTATGGTCGTCAATCAGACAATTCACAATCGCTTTTGGTGTCTGAATTAATGGCCAGATGTTCATTAGCTACCTTAACTGGAATTTAGAAAACCATACTGGTCCTGAACATGTATATTTTTTCTCTTAAATGTCTTGATCTTTCAGGATGCAAGCGGTTCCAGATGTCTACAGTTTCCGTTTCTCTACTATAAGCATGTGCATTGTAGGGCAGTGGATATCGACTCAGAACGACATATTAGGGTTGCAGAGTTCGAATTCTAGTTGAATTCCTTGCATTCACTTAAGCACAAATATCTTTGGGAAAGGTATTAATCCGTCTCTTCTTATAGGTTAAATAATAGGTCAGATTGGGTTCTATAGCCTTCGCCGGCAACCAGTCTATCCCAGAAAGTAATGGCAATCTACTGCGGGATAATCTTCTGCCCGATCATGTCTCGTAAGAGACATGATCGCCCAAAGCGTGTATCACGTATGGCACTTAACTATCAGTGAATTGCCATGAGTTCTTTTTATCCGACCTTTAACGAGAGTTTGAAGAAGTGATTCTTCCATTGCTTTTTCTTTTCACCCGTCGGGGTAACCAGTGAAGCTATAGGGTGCGTGTTCTTTGAATTACCAGTGAAGCTATAGGGAGATGGTTAATGTTTGTTAATTTGGCCTTGTGTCATACATAACCAAACTCCCTACAGCTTAGAATTTATTCGCTTTCATCATCAGAAATTTTTCATCAGAAGGTTGGAATGTTGGATGTGTGGTAAAATGAAAATATGCATTTTGTATGTTAAAATAGAAATTTATTGATGGAAAAGAATAAAAGAATTCGTAGAAGTTAATGTTCAACGAGAAAGTTAAAGGTATCAAGAGTTGTAGAAATGCTCGTAGTAGTAATTTGTTGAAAAGAGTTTATGCGTACGTATGTATTTATGAGCGTTTGTTTTGTTGAAATGTATTTGGATGGAGAAGAAGGAGTAAAAGGAATCCGCACACAAGAAGAACGGAGAAAGATAACGAATCTGCGACTCGATCTTACGTCCGGGTCGACTTTCTCCCGAGTGTGTCGTTTCGCTGCTCCCATCTGACTTTCTGGCTAGCCTTCCTTTCACCTTTTATAACTATTTAGGTTTTTCACATTAGTTCACTAACTCTTTTTATTCTTGCAAAACGCTTCCATTGGTCAGAAAATCAATTTAACATCTACTCGCGAAATCCGGGTTCGATTTTTTTAAGCACGTGGTCAATCATTTGTCTCATTTGCAAAACCAGGATCTCACTTTATTGTGGATTTTTGTAAATGTGAAGAAATTGTTTTTTTAATTCTTAATTTCCTATCCCCCACAAGTTGTTCATAACACCACGCCTGCATTAACTGAAATAATCCATAATATTTTTAAATCTTTATAAGATGCTTCTTGCCATGGCTACCGATTAGTTTTAAATTCTAAATTTTGCTTCTTCAAGAGAAAATGTTATGCTTTTCCGAAGTGTATTTGTTAGAAAGTTGTTATGGTGCCCTTCTACGAGGAATGGACTCTTCCTCTTACTATATATAATTACCTGCATGACTTATAGAGGCGTTTAGCACCTCAGTTTCTGCCTTGCGAATTGTCGAGACTCGAGACTCCGCAAAGGAGTAGAGTGTCGTCTGGGGAAAATTAGACATAAATCTTTGCATGGGCTATATGGTCCGGATTACTCAGATTAAAAAGGCCTTATGCCACATTTGTCTTAAGTGGGGAGGCAATTAAATACTGTTAAGCACGGCAGTTTCTGCCTTGCATATTGTCGAACTCTCTGCTTCGGGCGGAGAGTAATAACCCACTCAAAACTCCGCCGAAGGGTGAAGTATAATCTGGGGAAAAATCGATACAAATTTTTGCCCGTGCTATATGGCACGGATTACCCACATTAAAAAGGCCTTGTGCCACATTTTGTTTTAAGTGGGGAAGCAATTACATACTGTTAAGTACGTAGATAGTACGTAGCTAGTATGCAGTTAAAGCCAGCTACGATTCAAACAATAAGCAGCGTAAATGTACCGTTCGGACTTAATTACTTCACGACGAAGATTTCAACAGAACAACTCCACAGCAAAACTGAATGTCACAAATTTGACCGGAATTGAATCTTAGACAGCAGATTTCACTTGCCAAACCACTAACCGTTACACTACCCAGACATTGGGAAAGGAAGTCAAGTGCTTTCTCGATCCCTTCCCCACATTTATTTTAAATGTAGTCTTTTTTTTTTAGATTGTTTGCTACCCAATACTGAAGAACAGACTACATTGCTATTTGTATAACATAGAGAAGAATTGGAGTCATGCCTTTCCCAGAGGTATTTGAAAGGGAGTCCAATAGACTAACCCTGGAATACCAGGTGCTGTAAGTTTCGATGTAAGGGTGATGCCATATATAACGGCTCGGAAATGGAAATTAAAGAGCGGAGTTCTAATTCCAGTCAGGTTTATATTCATTTACGCGCGGTTAATGAAAGATAAGAATCCACCATTAACCATTCCACTGATTTGAATGATTTAATTAGAACAACTTGTACCAGTAAATCATTATTCTCTTAAAAAGTAAATTTTTAAATATGTTTTCGCATTAAATAACCCACAAACGGTTAATAAACCGTAAAAAGTAAATTAATCAAGGACTCTCCCGGAATTTGAACTCGTCCTGCTGATTTTACTTTCCGCTCAACTGGGACACCATCGGCGCTTAGCTAATGCAAATTACGGCTTGTTTTTGATGTTTTAAGCGAAGCAATCTTTCCACTGATTGTCTAAAGAAAAAAAATTCTCCAAAATATGATGGTAATATCGATATTAGAATGATGGTAAAAATCTAATGAAGTCAATGAGAAAGTTGCATTTTTGTAATGTTCCTATTTAGTCCACACACACACACACACACACACACACACACACACACACACACACACACACACACACACACACACACACACAAAAAAAAAAAAGATTATTTTCCTGAAGAATGACAATTTATCGCAATATTATAGACGACACATTGGAGACGAATGTTTTAAGGAGAGAAAAGGCAGGTTTATAATCATGTTACCAGATGAAAGCGAATGACAAACTGAAGTTTATGATCTTTGGAAGATTCTAGAAAGCAAACGGTTTTGCAAAAATAATTTTATTACGATAATTATTTAAAATACATGAAGAAAGCAGTCGCTGAAAAATAAATATATCCCATACGCTAACAAATACGCAAACATATTAACACTTCCACAAACATTTACACCTACATACATATACTAGGTTAGTTGATTTTCGTTAGCGGCATATCAACATCTCTATTGGTTATTTAATGTCGAAATCTACACAATTTGAACATTTTTTATGGCTTCAACTAGATATATTTTAAACGCGATTCTATGCTTTCAACTACTGATAAACTATATTCTTGGTCATTTTGCTTTGAATATATCAGCCAGTTAATTGCCATACGTGATACACGCTTAGGATATGTTTCCTTCGAGATGCAACTGACTAGACAGAAGTTTTCCCAGAATAGGTGGCCATTTTTTCTGCGGTATTCTGGTTGCCAACCAAGGCTATAGAACCCAATCTGCCCAGCTATTCAATCCATTTATGCAGATCAGTCAGTTTCGAGACATGACTGACTAGGAAGAAAATTTTCCAGCCATAGTTTTCTATTTTTTTCTGGGGTCGACTGGTTGTCAACCAAGGCTATAGAACCCATTCTGTTAAGCTATTCAACACCTTTATTCATATTAGTCAACTACATAATACACAATTCTGCGATCATTTCCCTTTCGAGACATGACTGACTATGAAGAAAATTTTCCAGCCATAGTTTTCTATTTCTTTCTGCGGTCGACCGGTTGCCAACCAAGGCTATAGAACCCAATCTGTCCTGCTATTCAATCCATCTATTCAGATAAGTCTGTTACGTGCCATGCTTAAAACACGCATGGGCGATCATGTCTCTAAAGAGACATGAGTGACTGGGAAGATTTCCCAGATTTCTATTTCTTTCTGCGGTCGACCAATTGCCAACCAAGGCTATAGAACCCAATCTGTCCTGCTATTCAATCCATCTATTCAGATAAGTCTGTTACGTGCCATGCTTAAAACACGCATGGGCGATCATGTCTCTAAAGAGACACGACTGACTGGGAAGAAGATTTCCCAGATTTCTATTTCTTGCTGCGGTCGACCAATTGCCAACCAAGGCTATAGAACCCAATCTATATTCAACTCATAGCTGGAGAGAGAAGATACGGATTAATACCTTTGCCAAGATTATTTGTGTATAAGAGAATTAAACGAATTCGAATAGAATTCGAACTCGGCTCTCTGATTTCCTATTTCGAGCCCATATCCATTACACTACAGCGCACATTAAATACAGGCTGTCCATAAAGTCCGTGTGCATTTCACATACAAATAAAGTTATAAATTACACACGAACTTTAAGGACATCGTGTATATATTATTGCTAATTTTACTAAGAATTGGTATTGGTTGCTTGGTTGATTTTTTTTAATTGCATATCTACTACAATGGGTTATTTAATGCCAAAAATTAAACAATTTTGTATGGAATTATAATCTTTCAGATTAAAAAGAATGTTTTTTTAGATGTATGGTTTGTAGGCTACATTCAAAAGGTAGACCACATATACCGTCACGGTTTTTTTTTTATTACCGAAAGTTCTGAAAAAATCAATCTATTTTTTTATGAGAAAATGTTTAAGAGTTTTGCATTTTTCAGATGAGATATTGCATTATGGTCTCATTTTATTTTTGTTTTACGGCACATCAACGTTAATGGGTCATTTAATGCCAACAAGACTTTTACAATGAATGGCGCCGAGGTCATTTATATAGTCTTTTTAAATTTACCACTGGATCGCTGGGTCCTCAAGTTCTGCAAGTCGCTCCTATTGGTCAAAAATCATTTTAACACCTTTGTTTCCTGTTTAGGATGTGGTTTCCGGTTTTCTCTTTTCCAATCTTTTCACTCTTACGTAGCCCCCTGCGCATCAGTGGCGTTTTCGCCTTGCTTGGGGTGATATGATTAAAAACAAACAAAAAAAAAAGATAAGAAAATTAAGTGTTGGCAATTTTACTATGAAATATATTTTATATATTTTTTTAGTTTTGCCTTAATTCTCATGTTGGTATAAAAATATATATTTTGCTAATTTTATTAAAAAGTACACTGTCGGTTTTTGTTTGGGGGTTTACTATTTACCCACAGCTGGGATACTAACAGGTGCTACCACCGCGGGCTAGTGCGGACCTGAGAACAACAGCAATTCCTCGCGCCTTAAAACCTCCTATCTCCTGATCTGAGTTTTTGCTGCCGGATGTAGTTTGTTATCCTACCCAGGACACATGTACTAGGTAACGATAAAAAAAATATCTTCTGCTTCGTGTATGTGCAGTGTCCTTTCAAGACGTTAGCGATCATGGCTCTCCACAATTGAAACCCTGTACTATCATCTCTTTACGCAAGCTCTCCAGGTAGTTCACGCATTGTTTTTCTCTGTTCCTCTTGCCTTCAATCTGCCCAGTGAGTATTACATTTTCCAAGCCGTCTTTCCTGATTCCTGTACTTTGAATATATCATCCTCCTTTATATTATTTTTCTTCAGGTGTGATCATGATTCTGCACGACTTCCTGAGGCGTACAGAACCGAATTTAAGCAACATCGATGCTTGTCAGTATTTAGATGGATGACCGCTTGGAAATACCAGGTTCCGTAAGCTTTGATGTGCGGATGGTGTAACGAATAATGGCTCGGAATTATTAATCGAAAATCCGAGTTCCACTTCCAGTTGGGTTCGTTATATTCACTTACGCGCAAATACACTTGGGTAAGGTATGAATCGATCTCTTTCCCCATCTATGGGTTAAATACTTGAGAAGTGTTCAGTACTTGTTAAGTACTTGGGAAGTGTTCTATCAGAAGACGGAAAGTGCGACACTGAGATCTGAAGGCCAATTTGCATGGCCAAGGACACATTCCAGAAGTTGAGCAGAGTATTAAGAAACAGGAAAATTTCACTAGAAACAAAGAAGAGAATACTAAATTGCTATGTGACGTCTGTTCTTCATTATGGCAGTGAATGCTGGACAATATCATCAAAGATGAAAGAAAAACTTGAAGCGACTGAAATGTGGTTCTACAGAAGAATGCTGCGGATATCATGGATCGAGCATGTGAGCAATCATGAGGTTCTGGAAAGGATGGAAACGAAAAGAAAACTGAAACTGGGCATCAAGAAGAGACAGCTAAAGTTCCTTTGACATGCGATGAGGAAGGAGGGCTTGGAGAATTTGATACTAACAGGTCAGATAGAAGGAAAGAGAGACAGGCGAAAGCAGCGAATAACATATTTGACGGGCCTGAGCAGGTGGATGGCAAAGCAGAGTTTGGATGGGGTAACAGGAGAAAGAGTGCTAAGAATCACCAGAGATAGAGAGACACGGAACGCTTACCTCCCAAAGCAACATGACACACAGAGAAAGAAGAATAGTAAGACTTGTATCACTAAAATTAATATGATGTCAAAATCCATATTGCATACAAAATAGTTAGATTTCGATATTAAATAACTCATACAGGTGTTGATGTGCCGGTAAATAAAAAACAACTAAGCAGTAACAACTTCCTGTAACATACAGTTCTCAGATTTTACCACCCCTTCTTTTCTCTAACGGCCAATTCATGTAACCCCAATTCTTGTACACCGAAGTTAAGCAACGTCGATCCTAACCCCTACTTAGATGAGTGATCGTTCGAGAATACCAGGTATTGTACATTTCGGTGTGTGTATGATGTAATGTATGATGATTCAGAATTGTTAATCGGAGAGCCGTGTGGGAATTCTCGTTGGGTTCATTATATTGGGAGAAGGTATAAATCCATCTTTTCTCCCCAAGCTATGGGTTAATTAGTAAGACTTGTATCACTAAATCATTATTATCTGAAAAAAAAATTACAGCTTAAAAATATTTCCTTGTTAAAGAGCTGATAAGCCTTAAAAACGAATCAATCTATGAACAACGTACTCTTCTATTCATTAATACGTCTCATTAAATGAATTAGTTGTTTTTCCTCACCGCTACCTTCCTTTAATAGAGCAGTCAGGAACCCCCCGGCATGTAGGCTACAACCGACCCTCACGTGAATCTTGTTCGACCCGCCATCTTACTCTGGACACGATATAAATATAGGCAAACCAAACCAAAGAGACAGTTGATAGTCTGAATATATTACGGTGAAATTTTAAAAAAAAATGTTTCTTTTTACCTGGAGAATGTGTTTTACTTTTATTTTTTATTTATAGGGATCGCCAAAATTAGCGTACCGTCTCACTTTCACTTTTTCTGTTAAATTGCTTTCGTGAGCGAGCACATTTATATGAACTAGTGTTTTTAACCGATTTTAATGGATTTTTTTTAATACTGATTTATGAAACATTTATTTTTAAGACGTGATATTTTTTAACAAATGCACGTTTTCTTTTTTCATGCTTTAGAAACCTGTTTTTTTATCGGATTGAGAAAGAGGTGAAATACTTTCTGCAACTCCGAAATTTTTAGCTTCCTGGTAGAGTGCTTTCTTTTTTATAAAAACAAGAAAAAAAATCAAAATACGTTTTCAAAGGCAAAAGTTATCGAAAATAATTTTGTAAATTGCGATAGTAGTTTGTTTTATTCCTACAGTAAAATAAAGATTTTTTGTTAAATGTGTTTTTCTGTTTCTTTTTTTACTTTTTTTTTGTTATTTCTGTAGTAAAATAAGTGATATTGTTTAAATACAGTTAAATTATATTGAATCCTTGCTTTCTCCTAACACATACAAAATTTATTCACATATTTAATTACATGGTTCTCTTTCATAACACTGGAGCCATAGCTGTTTGGCCCTCCTCCATGACTCTACATAGCTTTTTGGCCCTCACTCTCCAAAAGGTTGCCAACACCTGGTTTAGATCATTCTTGAAAGTATTAAGTGTTCCGAGCCGTTCTTCCTCGCGTCTTCTGTTCATGCTTTTCTCTACATTCGTAGGTAGGACCACATTTCTATCTCTGTAAATTTCTTCTTGTCAATCGTTTTCATTAAATAGTATTAAAATTTGCTAAAATCAACCAGGACTTAAAATAAATGAATGAAACAGTGAAATAATTTCTGCGCTTATCGTATCTAAATATAAAATCAAACATAGTCTTTTGCTATAGAAGTATCACTTATAGCAACATGAATTGACAACAATGTTAAAATTTTATCAAGATAATAGGGTTTGATGATGGGTAGCAATAGTTACGGTTTTAGTGTTAATGAATCCGAATAAATTTACTAAAACAATATTCATATTTTGAATATTTTTGTGCATAACGTGTTTTGAAAATAACATGAAATTTGATGATGTCAGTAAAATCGATTTTTGGCCAAATGAAAAATATTTATGTCGCCTTTGTAGCGCCAGAGCCCGGTGCTAATATCGAGCTAAATACATTTTTGTGAAATATCACACAGATCTTCTCTTTAAAATAACATAACTTTTCGTCACTGAGATCATAAATTTTTAATACAGAAAGATTTTATTAGCAAAAGGACATTTCTGGTGCTACATCTGTCCATGCCTACCTGGCTACGTACACGTTTACACACACACACACACACACACACACACACACACACACACACACACACACACACACACACAGAGACACACACACATATATATATTGGTGTCTGAGTGAGTGAGAGTGTGTGTGTTTATATATGTGAGTGTGTTTGTATATGGGTGTACGTGTGTGTAAGAGTGTGTGTGGGCGTTTGTATGTATGTATCTGTGAGAGTGTGTGTGCTAGTTTTATACATACGTGTGCGTGAGTGTTTATATGTGTGTGTGTCGTATTTTATATATATATGTATGTGTCTGAATATTTATATGTATATATATATATGTGTGTGTGTGTGTGTGTGTGTGTGTCTGTGTGTCTGTGTCATATTTATGTGTGTTTCTATTTGTGTCTAGATACGTTTTTGGTGATGAATCTGACGTACCTAACTAGATACATATATATATATATATATATATATATTACACAAATATATACACTGAAACATATATACGCACACGTATATATATCCACACATGTTACACAAACATACAAATACACATAAGTATATATACACACACACTCATATATATATATATATATATATATATATATATATATATAGTGATGATCATCCACGTATACTGTCTTAATATGTATCGGAAAGAATATTAATAAAAAGTTTTGAATTTAAAAATGTACTTTTTTTTAACAGTATTTGTTTATTTTTATTATATTTTATATTTCAGACCGTCCTCGGTCCTTCATCAGAAACAAGTGATTTTTAAATTTGAATTAGAAACGTATTTCACGATAGCGTTCGGATATTTTTTGTTTACATCACGTGGTGTGCCTGCTCACAACATGCGGCACGTCCGTAGAGAAAGTCTGTTTGTTTTAGATAAAAATTTCTTGGAATATCTGAAAAAAATTTTTTAGCTATTGAAATATATATATATATATATATATATATATATATATACATGCACACACACACACACACACATATACATATATATATATATATTAAGTAATTAAAAAATTCCGAAATTTAATTTCGTTATATGGCCATTTCAGCGAGAAAATTCTCGTTTCATCAGAATTTTGAATTACTTTATATATTTGGTTATGTAAATACATAATGCTATTTACATCGATCCCTCCACTTTAATGAATATTATTAAAATTAATACCAATAGCATCGGATTTTGGGATTTTCCCTATTTTCTCATCCTTTTTGGATTTTAAAATATATACACACACACACACACACACACATATACATATATATATATTAATGCAGGTTTCATTGAATAATATAGACAAGTTTTGTCTATTAATTTTGTGTAGGATCCGTTCATACCGTCTGATATATTTCAATTTGCCTTTTCACAAGGCTCCATTTATATTTCAAGGAATTTAAATATATATATATATATATATATATATATATATATATGTATATGTACATATGTGTGTGTGTGTGTGTGTGTGAACGTTCAGGATGTGGGACAGACATTAGCTGTTTCTTGCTTTGGTTCTCTTCATACTTTCTGAAGGTTTTCACTTTTTTTTTTTTTTCCTTTCCTTCGTCCCTAGAGCAGTAGTTGGTCCTGCCTCTCCCGGGCCAGCGACCCAAAAGCAACAACAACAAAAATGATATAATACAAATAAAAGTAAAACCATAGTCTTAATTTATCCTTACTTTTTTTTTTTTTTTTTTTTTACTTGAGCTATTTACTCTCCTTTCTTACTTGATGATGAGCAGGGCTGCCTGGTGCCCCTGCTGCATGAATCTACCCGAACTACTAGAGTAGCGACTAGGTTTCATCCATTTACAGTAAAACCGATCAAATGTAATTGCACCTTCTACTCTAACAGCTTCTTTTCTCGCACCTCCCGTCGGTGGATTTCCCTTCCGTACACTTGCTTCCCTGACAGCTATAATCTCCAAGAATTTAAATGCAAAATCAACTTCTATCTTCTATCTCTTTGACTCAACCTCTCTCTGACAACCCTTGTATCATGTTCTTCTCCCTTTCCTCTCTACTCTCATGCAGCTCTCTTCACATCAGTGTTCTCATCCTTCTCCTATCCATTCTCTGAGCCCCCGGTAACTTGCTCCTTTTTCTCACCACTCTCTTCTTATGTAATCCCCTGCACACCAGTGGCAGTACTTCCTTGCTTGGGGTGAAATGATTATAAAATGCCTGGTATATATATATATATATATATATATATATATATATATATATATTCCAGGTATATATATATATATATATAGTGATGATTGTTAGCATATCAGCGGTAGACTTGAAAAAGTGGAAGCCATACTGTTTGTCAGAAAGAAGGTTGTGAGTTGTAAGATGCCAACTATTTCAGCTTAGATAATAGCCTCGGATACTTTGACAGAAATAGATAATAGGCTAATAAGGCAATAATTAGAGGGGTCAGAGGTCTCCCCAGGAATCTTAAAAACAAAAATTACAGAAGAGGTCTTTCAACCAGCAGGAAAGCGCAAAGAAGGGATAGAAATAGTTAAAAGAGATTGGATTGGACTGGAGCCAGCTCAGGGGCACATTTTTAAGACGGTGACTGGAATTCGATCACCTCTGCTTTTTCTATGAGAGTTATGCTTAGGAATGATTCTAGAGACTAGAGATGTGGTTATATATATACATTACTCAGCTGAGCATCAATCTTTTTGAAATTACGTGTGGAGTTGGGCGAGAATTTGCGAGCAAAGAACTCGATCTTATCTTCTATGGATGTGGGGACTTCGAATTGATTGAGTAGAGGAGAGATCGTGGGTTTTCTGCTGTTCAACATACTCTTGCAGAGCCACCAGTAATCTTTGGAACTAAAACTGCGAAATGCTATACGTTGCTTCATTGTATCAGCAAACAACAGTTTAGTATTATTTAGAACACGCTTACATTCATTACGAATACGAGGCAAAAGGCGCCTATTGTGATCAGACGTGTCTCTCCGTTATATCAGAAAGAAGTAATTCATGTGAGCGATGGCATCCGAGCAAGCAAGAGAGAACCAAGGGGATGGACGAGGTTTAAATCAAAATTTCCTAGCTGGGATGAAAGCATCAATGTCAACTTTCGCCCAAGAAGAAACTTCAGAGATGCAGTCTTGTACAGGTGTTATATATCGCCGTACGACGACAAAACAACAAACACGCATATATAAAAATATAAGGTTATATTTTTATTAATGACGACGAACTGTGTGGAATAGAGAACGGGAGGGTGAGGGCGCATATAGAATGGCTGACGGGAGTGTAGTCTGCCTGTGTTGTCTCTCTCTGCTTCCACCGGCCGCTCTCTGTTACTGGCGAATCCGTGTGTCGAGGTCTTTATATAGTCCTCTAGAACCGGGACTTTCCTTCCGGTTTTTTGCCTCGCTCACGCAACGCCCACGTAATTCTAAGAGGCACCTGATCTGTTTGCCTCTGTAGCCATTTCCGCCGCTGTCGGAAATAAGGTCAAAACGACATCCGCTCCGGCTTTGACAGGATGTATTTCACAAACACCTGTCTTGTCGCTTCGCCGCCCCCTTCACCGATGGAAAACACCATCGCTTGCATCACTTCCTCGGGTGGGGCCAGATTGTTATATTACACAGGGAGACTAAACATTTTGTTCCAATGGATATCGCAAAGAAAGTACACAATTTGTCCCAGTCTGCTAGTTGACAGCAGTAAGATATTCTACTGATAGAAATTTCTTGGACCAAATTATTACAGACATCACATCATGATCAGAGTTGCCATGAGTCAGAGATAGAAGTAAGGAAGAGATCTAGAAAAGAAGTGTGTCCATTTTTGTTATTAGGGAAACACATGAAGAAGTTCGTCATTTGCGTAAGAGAATGAGTGATTTAGAAGTTCAGTGTTTGATCTCCAGCAAGAACAGGGAGATAGTTTTTCCGCCATTTGACAGGATGGGCCTTGAAGTCATCGAACACAAATACATTCAATGGGTGAAGATAAAGTTCGTTTTTGTATTTATTTCTGAGATGAGTAATTTTCAATAATCTTGGAACTATTTCGATCTTTTGTTCTCATCTTGGTTGATATAGAAAAACATACACCACTAAAATCCTTCGGGACAGTGGCGTATACATGTGTTAGTATCATCTAGTAGTCATGAGTTCGATCCTTGGACTTGGTAGTGAGTTTACCAAATTCCAACATGAAAGAAAAATAATTGATTTCACAGGATATTTCGCAATAATCAACGAGATATTCCACATCAGCCAATCTATGGGCACCTGATGATGAGTACCAGAGGGTACTTGGTTGGAACGTTGTGCCTATTATAACACCTATATCAACCAATATGAGAACAAATTTCAGATGTAATTCCAAGATTATTGAAAATTACTCATCTCAGAAATAAACACAAATAATGACAAGGGGCACGAACCCACTAACAAAATCCAGTTGTCAAAATTTATCTGACACTGAATATAAAAGGCTCCAAAAATACATCTATATCAACCAAGATGAGATCAAAAGTTCGAAATAGTTCCAAGATTATTAAGTCTCTGTCTATATTAACTGAAATAATATCTAGTATGCAGCAGTCGTGACAAAAAAGGGAAGAAAAAAAAGATAGCTTACTGAGTTTAGCAGAGAGAGATGGGAACATATGTACAAGTGGATAGGAGATTCAAGAGAGATCTCCCTAGCTAGGGAGATGTTCACTGACATAAAAACCCAGGCCATGCATGTGGACACTGGAGTTCTTCCTAAAGCGAGAATAGTATCCAGAAATCGAGATATCAGAGGAGGGAATTGTAAGGTTTTGCAGAGAGTTAGAACTTTTGTAGAGGAACGATTTCACACTGTAAATATTGGTACGGATACTACGGACGTTAGAGAAAGAGATGTTAAAGATTTAGATGTTTTTCGTTTGGCTGGTTTAGTTTTATATGTTTTTTTAAATCGTATCACCCCGAGCAAGGCGTAATGCCACTGATGTGCAGGGGGCTACATAAGAGTAAAAAGATTAAGTAGAAGAGAGTGAAGAGGAAGACGAACCAGTTTGAAAGGAGCAAGAGAAGGATGGGGATACAGGTGTGATGACAGTTGCAAAGGTGGAGAGAAAGGAAAGGATACACGGGGTGGTGAAGGAACTAGAGTCAAGTGGTTAATAGATGAGTATTGACATTGCATTTAAATTCCTGAAGGTTGTAGCCGTCAGAAAAGCAAGAATATGGAAGAGAGTTCCAGAGGCGGGAAGTGCGAGAGAAGAAGCTGCAGGAGTAGAATTGTGGTTTGCATTTGGTTAATCTAACTGTGAATGGATGAGACCCAGTTGCCAGTCTTTTGATTTTGATTGTGTATTGTCATGAATTAGAGTTAATTTGGTAAGGAGAGGCTTAGAGTAGCAGTAGCAGTTGTCAAATGCAACATGTGTGTGAAAAGAACTGCAGCATAATTTGGCCTCAGAATTGCCTACCAGAGGTAGCTGCGGGGATACTCACTACAAGAAATCTTGATATTATTCAACTGTAGACAAAGAGCAATCTCCCAAGAGGCTACGTAATAGTTCAAACCCCATAACTGTCAGTCGAAAGCAACCAGAACACTGCCAACACTCAGTAAGAAGAGAGATTGCTCCCATCCGCATAAATTATAATTACTTGCGACAGCACCACTTTTAAGACACGAGGAAAGGAAAGAAACCGGGAACCCCTTTCTAAATAAAAACGAGGGATGATCTCTACTCCTGTTCAAGAGAATGGGGAGAAGTAACTATTGGACGATAGGAGAGCTTATCTACTCCTATTGAAAAAAATACTTAGTTTTAACTTAGCCAGAAAAACTAAGTATAATCTATTACTGATTCGATAAAGGATAAAAAAGACAACAGATAAAACAATATCCCAGAAAACCAAAAATTAAATAAAATAAAAGATAAACATTGAAAGAGTAAAGAATTTTACTGTGAATCATAGAAAAATTAATCTATTTACATATATATATATATATATATATATATATATATATATATATATACACAAAAATCTAAAGTGAGCCAAAACCTACCGCGGTTTCACACTACGGATCGTCAGGGCAAAGGCTGAAACACTAAAGATAAAACCAAATAAATAGATATACACTAAGATAGGGGGGAACCATACCAACATAAGAAGGGGGGATAGAACAAAAAAAAACACTAAATTAGGAAAAAAAATTTTTTTGTTCTATCCCCCTTCTTATGTTGGTATGGTTCCCCCCTATCTTAGTGTATATCTATTTATTTGGTTTTATCTTTAGTGTTTCAGCCTTTGCCCTGACGATCCGTAGTGTGAAACCGCGGTAGGTTTTGGCTCACTTTAGATTTTTGTGTGTCTTTGCTCTACTTTTGTATATCTTCTTTTGTACTTTGTATCGAGCACTTTTTCTTGTGGTTGGTTCCGTTTGGGGTTTTTTCTTTACTGCGGAGTATTGAATGTTTTGTTCTTGTTCCGCGGATTTCTTTTTTTCTCCCCATTTATCCGACGCCTTAGTGCACCGGATTGTAACGGAATTAGGTTCTGTTTGTTAGTGTTTTTTTTAAAGATTTATTTTAGTATAAATTTACGGCCTACATACTTACAGAGTCTATTTAGTTATTATTTATATATATATATATATATATATATATATATATATATATATATATATATTAAGGTTTCACCAAATTGTATCTTCAGGGAAAGTTGGCTCACAATGCCTGAGAGAAAGAGCCAACTTTCCCTGAAGATACAATTTGGTGAAACCTTGGTAGGTTCGTTGGCTCTCGTGGTAAGCTATTTAGTATATATATATATATATATATATATATATTTGGGCAGTATAATTTCTTTCAAACATCTTTTATTTAACGTCCGACAAGAAAGATTTGATAGATTTAATTAATTTTTTATAAATTTTTTTCCAGCATCCTAACATGTTTCATTTTGTCGAGGAATATAAAATTGTCCATAATTTGTATCGACCCGAGCGCTTTCGGCTACTTCTGTAGCCATTTTCAAGTGTGTTTATGTATCTGCTGTTGTTATTTTTTCCTTATGTGTTGACTGTTACGTAATAATTTAGTTTATCTTGTATTTTAAAGAAAACCTTTCATGCTAAGCCCTCAAGTGCAGCGTGTGATTAGAAATTGCGTGAGCATCTTTCTATTTTAAAAAACGTCCAATACTGTTCTATTCAATGAAATATATATATATATATATATATATATATATATATATATATATATATATAACTCCAAATGTTGGTTCAACCAACAGACTACCTGCCAAATATCATCGAAACGAAAACACTTATATAAGCAGTAAATGAACTTGGTCATCGCCTAGTCTATTCTGAAGGACCCAAAACACCTCAAAACCTCAACGTTCAACGAGGCTCATCTCGAGAGATTACGTGAGTTTCTCACTCACGCGATCTTCAGGGTACTATATAAATATATATATATAATCGCATAACTGACAAAATTCTCCATATTCATTCGATCTATTTTTCGATAATTTTGAAAAAAATCACTGCTTGCCTAAAATGCTTTTCTGTTAGTAAACTACTGAAAAAACATCAGTTTTTTGACACTAAGCATCATTATAATTTAACAGTAGATAGATAGATAGATAGATAGATAGATAGATAGATAGATAGATAGATAGATAGATAGATGTGAATTTAAGTTCACTCGATGTTCATGGGAATTAAATCTTAGTTAGGTTACTGATTTTTAAAAACAAGAGTAAAAATTTAAATATCTGAAGACTGCATGTAAAAATAAAATTATTTAGAATTAGAATTATAATCTAAAATTAAAATTAAAATTCATCAAAAATCTATATTAAAATACAGGGAGAAAAGATGTAAGGTTCGTAATTCATAAAACGTAAAAAGTTAAATATTCTATAGATAAAAATCGAGTAAACTTAAATTCTAATCTATTAAACAATCAATGTGATGATTGCACCTGTTGATTGCATAACGCATGAAACACCGAGTCGTGCCACCGACGTAAGATAATATATATATATATATATATATATATATATATATAAGGCTAGAATTCATAAATAATCCGGGATAAGGTTAGTAAATAATCCAGGAGGATCCTAGTAATATCGCTAAAATATTAAAAGTGATCCAAGAGAGAGCTCATTGTAAATTTAATTTACAGAGCTGATATTTATTTATTTATCTGTAAATTCAGATAAAATTAGCGGGGTAATAGCCATTTTCAATATGTCATTTGAAACATGCATTCTTCAACCCCTTATGAACAGAGAAAATAACATTTCTAAGCCCAGAGGTTTAGCTTAGGTAAAGGAAGGGGTTGCGAGGTATTGGTTTTATTAGGGTAGGACTAGGGGATATTTAGTAGTAATTTCTCTTTGCTAGTGAGAGGTATGTGGCTTGACCCTTGAGTTAGTAGTAGTAGGTGATGGGGAAGTAACTGCATGGCAAAACTTTAAAAAACCCTTAAGGTGACTATTTGGAAGAATACGATAATTATTGTAATTTGTACTTATTTCTATGGCGGCTCATAATAATGAGCTCCCTTCGTTTATTTCGGAGTATATTTTGGTATCGAAATTTTAAAATTTTTATTTTTTCTGTCAAACATAGATTACATCTATCCCTTAAGCTATAAGGGGTCCTAGCCTTGCCTATGAGCATCCATTTTATCTGGGGATCTAAGTTACTTTCTTTTAATTCCCACTATTTTCTAGAAAGGGCTGTTTGGTATCTTAAACTAGGGTCGGTGAAGTAGTGCCTGTGGGTATAAAGCCGTTGCTTCCAAATTAAGGAGTTGAAGAATGTATGACTTAAATGTCATTTTGAAAATTTATATATATATATATTGCTGGCAAACCTTGCTGCTCGTTAGACCAAAATTACATATATATATATATATATATGACTGGTGGAAAATCAGGGTTTGCTCGGTAAAGTGATGATGAAGTGTTAAGTCTCCTTATATTGAAAGATTCTTGAAGCTCCAGTAGAGATTTCATAACTCATATCACATATCACACCAAACCTAGAATATTTTGTCATACCTTGGCTGGAGCTGCCCTGCCTTTACTTCCCAAACTTTCAAAAGCTGGTTCCATGGCAAATATTCTTAAAAACGTCAGTTAAGGGTCATACGTGTACACGCTTGGGCGATCATGTCTCGAAAGAGACATGACTGACTGGGCATAAGATTATCCCGCAGTAGGTTGCCATTGCTTTCTGCGGTAGACTGGTTGCCGATCAAGGCTATAGAACCCAATCTGTCCTGTTATTTAACCCATAACTGGAAGAAATAGGCGGATTAATAGCTTTCCCAAGGGTATTTGCGCGTAAGTGAATGCAAAGAATTCAACTGGAATTCGAACTCGGATCACCGATTTCTCGTTCGGAGCCGATATCCACTGCGCCACAACACACATCCCTTAAATACGTACATTCCTTTATTCGTCCATTTCAGACCATTACAGTTAGAACAAGCTATACTATTTGCACAGTGCTGAATCATCATCATTCCATTCAGGCTCCATTATCAATGATGAAATAGTTCAACATCTTATTGCCTATAAACTATTCTCAGATAGACAGTAAGGCTTTCGCTTTGCCAGGTCTACTGCCGATATGCTAACGACCATCACCGAGTACATATACCAGGCCCTCGATAAGTCCGGCGAAGCTCAAGCTGTTGCATATATCTCCAAAGCTTTTGATAAGGTTTGGTACACTGGCCTTCTGCGCAAGCTACAGGGTTATGGTATTACTGGACGCTTGCTTAATCTGATCCAATCTTTTTTTTTTTAATCGTGTCGCCCCAAGCAAGGCATTTTACTGCCACTGTTGTGCAGGGGGTTACATAGGAGGAACGTTATGAAGAGTGAGAGGCTGCAGGGGGTGTCAGGAAGAGAGTAAGAGAGGGAAGAGATTACTGATGAGAGTGGGGTGGATGTAGAAAAGCATGAGAGAGAGGATGTAAGTGTGACAGTAGATGACTATCTAACGGTATAATGAAGGTCGTCTTGAACGTGCATTCCTCCACATTCTACCACACAAACGCTGGTGTCCTCCATGGTTCTATCCTAGGTCTGACGCTCTTTCTGATATTCATAAACGACCTCCCTGGCGTGATAAATCCCAATTAGGCATCTACGCTGATGACACTACCATTTACTCCCGCCTGGTGCGTCTTAGACCGCTCGACCACGAATGATTCCACTGTCTAATCAAAGTCGAATTAAGCTTTCTATAATACCATTTTCTATTCTATTTCTATTTTCATCTGTTATATAACAAAGTTTATTGTAAACAAACAGTTACAAATAAATATATAAATATACTGTTTGATTAAAAACAGAATATCTACTCAAATGCGATTATCAATTAAAATAATGTTTGAAAACAATAAATTAAATATGTGGGTTATTAATCCATTTCATTAATCTTCGGATATTCCGTAACGCGCGAGCACACACACACACACACACACACACACACACACACATATATATATATATATATAATAAATTCGAGGAAAAGATTTGGTAAGTAAACCAATGGATCCTAGTAATATTAGATTAAATAGTAATAGTAATCCAACAAAAAGTTCGTTATAAATTTAATTTACAGAGCAGATATCTCGGTTCACACTCCACCCATATCTATTGAACAGGTGAAGGGGTTCATCCCTTGTTTCCTGTTTAGGATGCGGTTTCCGGTTTTCTCTTTTCTAATCTTCTCACTCTTATGTAGCCCCCTGCACATCAGTGGCGTTACCGCCTTGCTTGGGGTGATATGATAAAAAAAAAAAATTATTCCACAGCGCCAATTGACAAATATCATGAAAATCTTGTGAGACCCGAAGTAAAAGTTTGTTTTAAAAAAAAGAAAGAGAAAAAAATTATGAGGTGTAGTTATAGCGCATAGTTATTAGAATTTGGAAGGGTAGAAGTCAGATGACTTGCATTAAAGTCCATGGTTAAACGGTTAGGGTAACATTAAAGAAGATCTTGCATATAAACTTAATTTCTGACAAGTATCAAGTAAAATTAGGTTAAAAAATTAATATAAAATTAAATTGGAAGGAAGGCAAACAGGATGACGATTTTAAATTCACTGCTTATAGAAATATGACAGAATAGAGGAAGGGATTAAGAAATATATTTAAACAGTGTTAAGCCTACTTTGATGTCAATACTAACCAATTCATTTCTCTGATTTAAAAGTAATTTTTTATTATATTTTAATATCCTAGTTTTTTTCTATTAAGCTTTGTGAATTTAAATCTAAATTATTTCCCACTGTATAACAGACATCCTGTTTACCTTCTTTCTACTTTAATTGTTATAAAGATCTATCGATCGCCCGGTTCACACTCCACCCACGGCTACTGAACAGGTTAAGAGGCCCATCCCTTGTTCCCTGTTTAGGATATGGTTTCCGGCTTTCTCTTTTCCAATCTTCTCACTTTGTTTTTTTTTTCAATTGTAGTAGATAGATCTATCTATCGCCCGGTTCACACTCCACCCACGTCTATTGAACAGGTGAAAAGGCCCATCCCTTGTTCCCTGTTTAGGATGTGGTTTCCGGTTTTCTCTTTTTCAATCTCTTCACTCCTTTTTTTTCCAATTGGAGTAGATAGACTAAACTATCGCCCGGTTCACAGGCCACCCACGTCTATTGAACTGGTGAAGAGGCTCATCCCTTGTTCCCTGTTTAGGATGTGGTTTTCTCTTTTTCAATCTCTTCACTCTTACGTAGCCCCCTGCGCATCAGTAGCGTTACTGCCTTGCTCGGGGTGATATGATTAAAAAAAAAAAGAATTTTCGCCGGTCAGGTCAAGTTATTCTTCTTTGAATTTTATCAAGAATCTCTAAATATATGGTTACATCTAACCAACTGAACTGTAAATTGATCAGAACTTGTTACCAATCTAGTATTGCCTTTAAATTACTAAAGTTTAGATGTTGTAGAAGAAACTTCTCAAGAAGATAGATTCGCCGTATACCATAGTCACAATTATATTAGCCATTAGTCATAGTCTAGATACTGTAAAGGATTCGTCAATAATTTGGAATCACATCTGGCACAACAATTTGTAGATGTTACCAGTTACATTGATTTGGCTTAGAAATTTTATCGGAAACCTTCACAATATTTATATTTTGTGATTAGATAATACTCAAGACACAAGAGATAAAATAACAACAAAAATAGACATGTATTAACAGTTATACAATAGTTGGAGAAAAGCATACATATAACTGTGAACAAGTGTAAAGAAAGAGAAAGAGTTTTCTCCCGTAGACTGTAGAGAAAGTTAACTGTTCTTTGGAAGGTTGATTAAAATAAAATCTTGTTCAGTAGGGAAAAATTATTGCTAGAATGTTCTGTATATTGGAGGTTGTCACATGTTGCAGCAACAGCCTTCTGCCGTTGAGTTCCCAATGAAGTTGTATGTGGGAATGTGTGTGTGTGAAAAATGATTCTGCGCCGCCGACTGTGCGTTAAAAATGGATTTTCACGTGCAAAAAAAAAAAAAATGATCGGCTAATGATTAACCAATCACTCTTTGACAACGTGGTGTAATTTGCGAATGTATGAATAACATAGTGAAGAGTTCATACGAATATATACTATGGATGTAATTGTAGAAAAGACACAAGAAGGCAACTTTACAGCGATATGAAAGTGACTGAAATCGAGATGCCAGGTCAAGATCAATAATATTTAATTTAGTGACTTGCCGATTCTACTTTCAAATGTCTTTCACAAACTCTAATTTACTTCACTGTCTTCAATTTTTCCTTTTTTTTTCTTTAAGCTTTTGTCTACTATAACTCAAAAAGAAATAAGCCGAGATAATTCTAAAACGAAACAAGAAAACTAAGCATAGCAAGAAACCCGTCAGCCACTTATCGGAATCATCTTCTGCCGCTAAATGTTGTTTGACGGATTTATTGTTTTGTCTGTTGCATTTTCAAGCCGGAAATGACTTCGATCTCCCGCCTTTCATTATGGCTACTTAGCTTAGGCAGTTCCTCTCTCTCTCGCTCCCAACTTGATTGACCTTTAAATATTCACCCAACCATGTCGCTTTCACCTTATGGTGAATTATCAATGAATTCATAAATTCTTCTAGAGAGATTCAAATATCGTGATCCACAAAGAACAGAGATCTGAATTGCTATGAAATATCTAATTCCGTTTATGGCAGTGAATGGTTGACAATCTCTTTACAGATGAAGATGAGCCATCAAGCATAGTTATGCTTATTTTTTGAAATCAAGAAAAGCAATAAAAGACAATAGAATGCTAGGGATAAAGGAAAGTGAAAGAAACGGGGTTGGGCAAAAAAAAAGTACAAGAATTACTTCCTTCTTCTTCTATGTGTCTTGTCCTTTCAGGACGTAGGCGATCATAGTTTTCTACGTCTCCCTATCCCTGGTGGCTCTTAGCACGCTTTCTCCTGTTACACCACGCAACCCCCGTTCCGTCATCCATCTGCCGAGGCCCTTCAAATATGTTATCCGCTGCTTTCCTCTGTTTCTTGTTCACTCTATCTGGTCTGTTAGTATCAGGTTCTCCAAACCCTCCTTTCTCATTGCATGTCAAGGGAACTTTAGCTGTCTCTTCGTGATGCTCAGTATTAATTTCCTTTTCGTTTTCATTCTTTCTAAAAGCTCAGCATTGCTCATATGCTCGATCAATGACATCCGCAGCATCCTTCTGTAGGACCACATAAGGAAACTTAAAAAATGAGTGACTTTAATTTCAATTTGACATAAATGCGGAAAACTCGAAGAGATTTCCGTAAACGAGAGGTATGGACTGCTACGTGATGTCTGTCCTGCTATATGGCAGCGAATGCAGGACAATCTCATCGAAGATGAAGAAAAATCTTAAAGCAACCGAACTGTGGTTCTACAGAAGGATGCTGAGGATACCACGGACCGAACATGTTAGCAACCATAAGTTTTTGGAAAGAATGAAAACGTAAAGAAGGCTTATACTTCACACTGGGAAGAGACAACTGAAGTTTCTGGGACATGTTATGAGGAAGGACGGCATAAAGAAACTGATACTCACAGAACGGATAGAGGGAAATAGAGACAGGGGAAAGCAACGCTTGGCATACTTGATGAGCTTAAACAAGTGGATGGCACAGCAGGAACTAGAAGAAATAACAATAGAAAATATACTAAGAGCAGCAAGGGAAACGGAGATGTGGAGGGTCATGATCGCTTACGTCCTGAAGAGACACGGTACAAAGATGAAGAAGAAGAGGGATAGAACTTATTAATACAAAACTTTTAAAATTAAGAGACCTAGCTGCCAATCTGGTACTGCACTTAAAAAGCTTATTATTGTCACATATAGTCCGGTGATCTTCCTATATATTTAAAGATTATTGATCAAATCAAAAGAAGACTCTGCTATATCACTGGTTCTGACCTGGAAAACCAGCTTCATTGAAATTCCCAATAACGTAATGTAGCTTCTCTGCGCTATATATATATATATATATACATATATATATATATATATATATATATATATATATATATATATAAATGGTAATTATTCTGACGAACTTTCCTCTTTGATATCTAGACTTTATGAATTTAAGCGCAGATCATGATTGGCAACAATGTCTCATAAACTTGCAGTTGATTTGGCTAGATGTAACAGCAAGTTCTACACTAACAGTTTCTTCTCTCGTAATTTTTTTATGTGGAAGTCTTTTCAAGCTCAATTTTTCCCAGGAAAGTATGATCTTCAAAACTTTATATGCATTGTAAATCGTTATCTTGTCTTCTTAATTTTTGTTCATTTATTTTCTTCTCTCAACTAAGTCTCATTGTAACCGTAAGTTCTATGCTAACAGTTTCTTTTCTCGCCCTTCTCGCTTATCAATCTCTCATTCGGCTTCTTGCTTTCAATCTGTGATCTTCAAAAATTTAAATGCAATGTCAAGCCTTATTTTCTGTTTTCTTAATTCTTGTTATTTTATTGTCCTTTCTCAACTAAGGCTAATCGTAACCATCAGTTCTACGTAAATAGTTTCTTTTCTCACACTTCTCGCTTGTGGAACTGTCTTAATGCTTCTCAACCAACTTTGATCTTCAAAATTTTAGATGCAACGTCAATCGTTATCCAATGTCTTCTTGATTTCACTTATTTTCTCCTTCTCGATTCTTAACAATATGTTCTTTTCATTATTTTTTCACATGCAGTAAAACACTTGTTATTCCGTGTATTAGATTAAAGTGTTGATTCATGAATTTAAAAGCACTGGAGTAGATAGACTAAACTATCGCCCTGTTCACACTCCACCCAAGTCTATTGAACAGGTGAAGAGGCTCATCCTTTGTTTCCTGTTTAGGATGCGGTTTCCGGTTTTCTCTTTTCCAATCTTTTCACTCCTATGTAGCCCACTGCACATCAGTGGCGTTAACGCCTTGCTCGGGGTGATGTGATTAAAAAAAAATGTAGGGGCCTCGGTGATGGGTTGGTACATTGGCCTTGTGCTAAACACGTCCGAAGTCCCCACAATTTAAATATCAGAAGGTTGAAGGTTGGATGTTGAAATGTGGAAGTATAAAATATTTCATTTGTACATTACAGTGAATATTTATTAACATAATAACAAAATTCTAAGAAGGAAAATATAAGTGAAATTTGTTAACTGAACACTATAACATATTTGTGAGAAAAATATTCATAGAGAAAATGCATGTAGTTTTGTAGTTAAAATTGTTCAAAGAGAAATGTAAGTGTTTAAAACGTCCACATGAAGTTTAGATGTCATGGTTGTGTAGTAGCAGCATGTAAGGTCTTCTTATGCTCCTTCCTCTTTTTGTTAGGAAGGCGACAGAGTGAGAGAGAAGGTAAAACAAATAAAGAAACTGTACTTAGCGCAGACAGAGTGTCCATGTTGTTTTCTTTGGCAGCGTAGAGTGAAATGAAGAAAGAAAATTGAATGAAGAGGTGGAATGGATATGTGACGTGCACTTACGTCCGGGTGGTGCGGAATGAAAAAGAAGAAAAGAAAATTGGCAGCAAAGGCGAATCAGCTGGAAATTTCTTCCTTACATTGTGGCGAGATGCTATCAGATACCGCTCCTATTCTGACTCAATTGAAATTTCTTTTGTTTCATTGCCACGAGTTCCGTTAGGTAACCGCTCTCAGTGCTTGACTTTGACCGGTCGCAGAATGTCCTTAAATAGTGATTCTGATCATGTGACCGGCTCCAGTGAGAATTTTCATTTTAGGTGGGAAAAAACGTTTGACTGACGTCACATATCAATTCTCCATTTGCCATCCAATCAGGATCCAGGATTTTATTTTTGCACTGACTTGTTTTTCTTGGTCTGTGTTTTTCCAAACTGTTTTAGTCGTTTGGATCCGATTTGGCGGATGTGCAATTTTACTTTGAGTGTTTTAGTTAATTGATGGATGATATAGGGTTTGTATCCTGTACATAGTAATTGTGAGTCTATAGTAGCCTTGGCTTGGTACTTTAGAAACATAGCAAGAAATACCAGCAATAAAAATAGCATTCCAAGATATGGAAAGCAGAACAAGAACAATGTACAGGATTATTCACACGTATTCGATTGATACGTTTTTGATTATTGCGCTGAATGTTTTTTGTACGAAAATTCGATCAGTGCATACGTAATACTCGATTAGTGCGATAAAACACTCTTCAGTTTAAAAATAGAAATTAGAAATTGATTTTTCCTAGTTACCGATTGATTAAAAATGTTCTAAAATTTAAACATAGAAAATGGTTAATAATTTTGTTTTTCAAGTATTACGTTATCTAAGTAATTACAGAAATGTTTTAAAAATAAACGGCTATAAATAGATACATTTTATATTTTAAGTCGATAATAAAAATAAATATTTGAATTTTTTTTGCTCTATTAAAATTTTTGAATATTTTGATTTTGTTTTCTTCGTGTTCATTTTGAAAATCTTAAAAGGAAAACAAGTGAACGATTTAATTAGTTACAGTAATACTTAAATTTAAAAGATGTAAGCATTTACAATGAAAAGATTATAAACAAAAATGTTCAGGTTAAAATTTTAGTGATTGTGATATGTTTGGGAAATTTGAAGGGAGATTTCTCACTACTGCTAATTATAGGAAATTTGAAGTGAGATTTCTCAGTACTGCTAATTATAGGAAATTTGAAGTGAGATTTCTCAGTACTGCTAATTATAGGAAATTTGAAGAGAGATTTCTCAGTACTGCTAATTATAGGAAATTTGAAGAGAGATTTCTCAGTACTGCTAATTATAGGAAATTTGAAGTGAGATTTCTCAGTACTGCTAATTATAGGAAATTTGAAGAGAGATTTCTCAGTACTGCTAATTATAGGAAATTTGAAGTGAGATTTCTCAGTACTGCTAATTATAGGAAAGTTGAAGAGATTTCTCAGTACTGCTAATTATAGGAAATTTGAAGTGAGATTTCGCAGTACTGCTAATTATAGGAAATTTGAAGGGAGATTTCTCAGTACTGCTAATTATAGGAAATTTGAAGTGAGATTTCTCAGTACTGCTAATTATAGGAAATTTGAAGTGAGATTTCTCAGTACTGCTAATTATAGGAAATTTGAAGAGGAGGTTTCTCAGTACTGCTAATTATAGGAAATTTGAAGTGAGATTTCTCAGTACTGCTAATTATAGGAAATTTGAAGTGAGATTTCTCAGTACTGCTAATTATAGGAAATTTGAAGTGAGATTTCTCAGTACTGCTAATTATAGGAAATTTGAAGTGAGATTTCTCAGTACTGCTAATTATAGGAAATTTGAAGAGAGGTTTCTCAGTACTGCTAATTATAGGAAATTTGAAGAGAGGTTTCTCAGTACTGCTAATTATAGGAAATTTGAAGAGAGATTTCTCAGTACTGCTAATTATAGGGAAATTTGAAGAGAGATTTCTCAGTACTGCTAATTATAGGAAAGTTGAAGAGAGATTTCGCAGTACTGCTAATTATAGGAAATTTGAAGTGAGATTTCTCAGTACTGCTAATTATAGGAAATTTGAAGAGAGATTTCTCAGTACTGCTAATTATAGGAAATTTGAAGTGAGATTTCTCAGTACTGCTAATTATAGGAAAGTTGAAGAGAGATTTCTCAGTACTGCTAATTATAGGAAATTTGGAGTGAGATTTCTCAGTACTGCTAATTATAGGAAATTTGAAGTGAGATTTCTCAGTCCTGCTAATTATAGGAAATTTGAAGTGAGATTTCTCAGTACTGCTAATTATAGGAAATTTGAAGGGAGATTTCTCAGTACTGCTAATTATAGGAAATTTGAAGTGAGATTTCTCAGTACTGCTAATTATAGGAAATTTGAAGAGAGATTTCTCAGTGCTGCTAATTATAGGAAATTTGAAGAGAGATTTCTCAGTACTGCTAATTATAGGAAATTTGAAGAGAGATTTCTCAGTACTGCTAATTATAGGAAATTTGAAGAGAGATTTCTCAGTACTGCTAATTATAGGAAATTTGAAGTGAGATTTCTCAGTACTGCTAATTATAGGAAAGTTGAAGAGATTTCTCAGTACTGCTAATTATAGGAAATTTGGAGTGAGATTTCTCAGTACTGCTAATTATAGGAAATTTGAAGTGAGATTTCTCAGTACTGCTAATTATAGGAAATTTGAAGAGAGATTTCTCAGAACTGCCAATTATAGGAAATTTGAAGGGAGATTTCTCAGTACTGCTAATTATCGGAAATTTGAAGGGAGATTTCTCAGTACTGCTAATTATAGGAAATTTGAAGTGAGATTTCTCAGTACTCCCTATTATAGGGAAACAAAACAATACCACGCGGCAAACCACTCGAAATAAGATTTTCATAAAAAAATCAGATTAGCAAACATTAATTCTTCGCAGTTTTATTTTATATTCTTATATGTACTTACATGTTAATTAAAAAATACCTAAATTATAAATTAATTGTGAATGGGATTAAAATTTGAGGTACAAATTACATCTTTTCCTGCAAGTTATTATATTCGATTAATGCGTGATTTACACTGTTCCGACTGTTGTCTTCATTATTATTGCCCTGATTACGACGTTTCGGCCGTTATATGTAACGACTTTCTTCAAGGACTAGAAATTTCTAACCGAACCTGTCCCTCAAGGATAGATCGTCTAGTGGATATAGGCGGTGGTTAGTTTCAGTAACATAAGGCAGAGAGTGGTGAGTTCAGTATCTGGCTACATCAGTGGTGAACAAATAAGTTAGAGAGTTGAGTTAAAGGGAGGTAACTACACGGCATTGGGAAGTGGCATCGCACATGGAATGAGAATGATATACATCATTGTTCGAAATAAAAGGTTCACTTCGAAATTCCTAGCACTTGAAAACTTCGAATCGTGCAAATAGTGTAAATAGTACCTCATCTCAGAAATATAGACAAAGTTTATATTTATATACTTTTTATAGCGTTCGGGCTGTTCTCCTCATCTTCATTATCATATTCACGACGTTTCAGCTTTAGTACCCTTCGGACTTCTTCAGAACATTTCTAACTTTCTAAGATGAGATATTATAACTATTTACACTATTTCCATTGTTCGAACAGTTGTCCTTAACTTTATTGTAATATTCACGGAGTTTCAACCGTGGTAAGCTCTGGTCTTCTTCAGGACCTGTCTATATTTCTAAGATGAGGTATTGTGACTACACTATTTCCACCTTTCGGACTGTTTTTCCTATCTTTAGTGTCATATTCACCTAATCAAAGCCTATATTTACTGGGCCATGTGTCCTTGAGGACAACGGCCGTAAACAAGACAAGAAAGATGAAGAGAACAACCCTAACAGTTTAAATAACGTAAATACTACCTCATCCCAGATACTTCGATTAATGCGTTTCCGATTTGATTGTATTTTTAATGTGCACATTAGCCACACTAATCGAGGCTGAGTGCCTTTATCCTCACAAATTAAATAAATGATTCCACTAGAAATTTCCTGTGTTACGCGGATCGACAAATGCCTGAAGAAGGCCGAGACCTTGTGATAAAAACAGTTCTTAAAAATATGACGAGAGCTGTTAGAGTGTAAATAATTCCTCTAAAAGACAGTAAGCCATGATTCCTAACGTCCTCAATAGACACTGCAGATTTAAAAAATAACATCTGGTACAAATTGATAAAAGTATGCAATATTGTAGGCAAGAATTGAACCCTTTAACAATATCGCTGATCTGAAGCGATGACGATACATGCTATAAAATGTGAGTACCACGCCATGGTTGGTAAACTGGTCTCGCGAGGATATATGCCAACTGATTAGTGAGTTCGATCCTCACGGTTATTGATAAAAAAAATCGGCCTTGTGTCACCTCTAAGCAAAGCATAGAAAATTATTCTTTGCCTAGTTGTCAAATAGAGTTAACATGCTAAGTGCTAATTAGATCATGCAGCAGCAATATTATCGGTGGGGAAAATCAACATGAGTACGTAAAATTTTTTACTATTATTATTACGGTTCAGACTCCTTCCATCGACAGATATGTCAGTCACGTATACAGATCTTGAAAAGTATGTTCTTCTGCATAAAAAAAATTACACGAAGCCTCACAGCTACAAACCTGGGTGACTTCTGTCTGTAAAATTGTGAATCACATATTACGGCGTACAAAAGTATACTTATAGATAACAGTGGCTACAGAGAAGATGATGATGTATATACATACATAAGCATATATATATATATATATATATATATATATATAGAGAGAGAGAGAGAGAGAGAGACGTAAATTAATAAATATGCATATGAGGAAGGTGTAGATATGTAGAGTATTATAATACAGGCGTTAATAAAACAGTGCTCAATGTATGATCAGAGCTGTATTATATGTATAATAATAAATATATATATATATATATATATATATATATATATATATATATATATATATATACGTCTATGGCACGAATTGGAGTTTCATGCGTTATGCAATCATCAGGTGCATATTTCAAACTAACAGTTTAATAGATTTTAATTTCAGTTCACTTGATGCTCATGGGAATTAAATCTTATAATGTTAAAAATTTAAAGGCTTACGGCCACATCACGTTGAATACACCGGTTCTCGCTCGATTACCAAAGTTAAGCAACGTTGAGCCTGCTCAGTACTTATATGGGTGACCGCTTGGGAATACCCGGTGCTGTAAGCGCTCAGTGACGGATGTACGTTGTGGTTCAGTGGATATCGGCTCGGAACGAGAAATCGGGGAGCCAAGTTCGAATTCCAGTTGAATTCCTAGCATTCACTTACGCGCAAATACCTTTGAAAAAGGTATTAATCTGTCTCTTCCAGCCAGTTATGGGTTAAATAACAGGGAAGATAGGGTTCTATAGCCTTGGCTGGCAACCAGCCTACCGCAGAAAGTAATGGCAACCTACTGCGGGAAAATCTTCTGCCCAGTCAGTCATATCTCTTTCGAGTCATGATCGCCTAAGCTTGTATTACGTTTGGCATTTAAATGAATGACTGAATTGTAGAAATGTTCATGAATTAAGTTAAGGAATAGTTTACCAATGTTAGTTTAGACGTAACGTCTGACTGGTGGTTTAAAGCAAATAATGTTACGTTTACGTGATTTCTCCATGTTTCTGTCTACCTTGTTTTTTAACGGAGTATTCTAAACTAAATATATTTAATTTTGAATTGTTAAAACTTTCCTTATTGCTAGACTAGCAGTATAGCCCGGTGTTGCTCGGGTGTAATGAAAGCTTTAAAACTAATCCATGGTCCTGGAGCTCAGATTCTTTGGACGTTGGAACGAAAGACTAAAAAGCAATAGTTGTTTCCAGTTAAAGCGAAACCGTAGACTGAAAGAAAAATAAATGGATGTAAGTCAAATTTTGATTTCCTGGTATCGATAATAAATAAACTGAATTTTGAAGACTAAACTGATAATAAGTAAACTGAATTTTGAAGACTAAATAAGTCCTCTGAGTAAATGGTCTCATGGCTGAGACTAAGAACTACAATTATACCTACTTAGAGCCAAACCCGAAGCAAAAACTAAAATAAAAGGGCTGAAAAAATACAGACATACAGGCAGATAAACAGACACACACACAAACATCATGCCTTATATATATATATATATATATATATATATATATATTATCGATTTTCTTCACTATTGTAAGAACTGTTACCTTGAAATTTCTGATTATCGTTTCTTATGTCTTTGTCTATGAGAGTATCTAAGTTGATTAAAATCGGACCACTACTTCTATAACCCGGTTTTTTCGATTATCAATTTTCGCAATTTATCAGGGGTACCTCGACACAAAACTTAACTAAAAACAATCACAGACGCTTCTAGCACAACTGTGTAAATTTTCAAGAAAATCGGTTCAGCCGTTTTGGAGTCTATAGTTAACAAACGCACACACACACACACACACACACACACACATATACAGACACAGACACAGACACAAAGTTCCATTTATAAATAAGGTTAGATTTGTTACTTAAACGAAATTGGATAGATTTGTGTAGGTTGTTGACGATTTTCTGTGGAAGATTTGATTCACACTTGATGTATATGTATATGTATATGTGGTTGTGTGAGTTGTGTGGTTGTGTATATGTGGTTGTGTGAGTCTTTATTATATGATTTCTACGAGCAATTGCTCAGGTCGAAGGTAACATCTAAGAAAACAACGACTTTAACGTTAGTGAAGGTGGTAATGTTAAGATCATGGTCTTTGAAAAATTTTAATAAATCCTTTCTGAATTTACCTGTATTTCTGGATTAGTCTTGCGAGGATTATCCATCCGTTGTCTTGGTAAAGTTCGAGTTATGTAACACCGGACTTTACCACGACTTTTCACTGTGATGACGGATTAATGATAGCACCAGACATCAAAAGAGAAAATGATGAAATAACGAAACCACTTTACAAACTCTTTAAACACCTAGACATTGAGATAATAGTCGAAACAAATAGAAAAGTTGTCCAATATTTAGATGTAGAATTATATTTACAAACTGGCAATATCTTTCCATATATTTTTTTTTGTTTTTTTTTTTAATCATTTCACCCCGAGCAAGGCGGAAACGCCACCAATGTGCAGGGGGCTACATAAATATAAAAAGAGTAATTAGAAAAGAGTGAGGAGTACAAACTAGTTAGAAAGGAACAATAGAAAGCTGAGAAAGCAGGTGCGATGACAGATACATAGGTGGAGAGAAAGGGAAGGTTATACAGGGGTGGGGAGAGAGCTAGAGTCCAGTGGTTAGTAGATGAGTATTGACTTTGCATTTAAATTTCTGGAGGTTGTAGCCGTCAGGAAAGCAAGAATACGGGAGCGAGTTCCACAGGCGGGAAGTGCGAGAGAAGAAGCTGAAGGAGTAGAATTGTCGTCTGCATTTGGCTAACCTGACTGTGAATGGGTGGGACCCAGTTGCCAGTCTGGTTGCACGAGTAAACACCTGTTGAGGAGGCATCAGTGACTTAAGTTCGTCTGAGCAGAAGCCATGAAAGTATTTATAGAAGAGACGAAGGGAGGCCACATTTCGACGATGGGGAAGTGGCTGCAGTCGAGCCGCCAGATCAGTACCTATCACATTACAGACTCTCCTTTGGAGCCTGTCAAGAACACTGAGGAGAACGGCAGGGGCACCTGACCATAAATGGCAGCAGTATTCCATGCACGGACGGATGGTTGACTTGTATATATGCAGGATGGATTCAGGTGGAAAAAACATCCTGGATCGACATAGTGACCCAACTTTCTTAGCAGTAGATTTTGCTATGGATTCAGTATAGTGGTTCCATTTGAGATCTGAGGACAGGGTAAGTCCGAGGAGACGTATATGAAAGCAAACACGAATTTAAAGTATATAAACACAAGATTTAACCATCCCAAAAGCATAATCTAATTTTAAAAATTGCGCGTTCATAAAAAATCCCCGTTACGTAAGCGTTCTTAAAAAAGCGGTAAAACCAGTTATCGGAAATTGCCTGAAGACACCAAACGTAGAAACCTGCGTTGCGTAATATAAGTAGTAAACAAATGAGAAGCATTGAAAAGTTCTACAATGTAATTGTATTCAGCTGTGTAATGTTCTGATTTAATTATGACCAAAAACTTAGTAATTATATATATATATATATATATATATATATATATATATATATATATATATATTATTATTATTATTATTATTATTATTATTACTTCAAACATTATTTTAATATGTATCCTATTTTAGTCAGTCAGTTAAGTGCTATACGTGATACACGCTTGGGCGATCATGTCTCGAAAGAGACATGATTGACTGGGCAGAAGATTATCCCGCAGTAAGTTGCCATTGCTTTCTGCGGTAGACTGGTTGCCAACCAAGGCTAAAGAACCCAATCTGTCCTGTTATTTGACCCATAACTGGAAGGAAGAGAGGGATTAATACCTTTACCAAGGGTATTTGCGCGTATATGATTGCAACGAATTCAACTGGAATTCGAATTCGGCTCTCCGATTTCTCGTTCCGAGTGGATATCCACTGGACCACAACGCACATATATGATTTTTATTTCTAAATGTCTCGTTGTAGCCGAGCGGTCAAATCATGTCGGATTTGAAATCTTGCATTCATTCATTTCAACTTTTCTTATTAATTACTGCGTAGTTTATTTCCGGGCAACCTCATATCTGACTTTTCGAAGAGGAATGTTCATCCTTTTGGTTAAAAAGTTGTCAGGAGCACATATGACGTCAAAATCACTTCGGTACTGGTTTTCAGCCAAGTGTTTTTCCTGTAGGAGAACAGATGATAGTCAAATCAGGAGAATAGGGAGGCTTGTTAACAAATTAAAAGCAACTGTCACGCAACCAGTGAAACCAAAGTCTTCTATGCTGGAGCATTTAAAAAAAAAGATCAGTTTCCCTGAACGTTTTATCTTGAGTCTATCGTATCTGTCTCAGCAAGTTGGCATTGTTCTTGCCATTGATGATGTGTCGCTTTTGAAGTTAGTTAATTAACACAGTGCTATTTGCATCCCAAAACACCGAGGCCACCCTTTCCTTGCAGATAAAACGACCTTGACATTCTTTGAGGCGGGTAAAGAGGGGTGTTTCTACTGCATGGAATTTTTCTGGCTCAAAGTAATGAATCCAACACTCATAATGGGTTAAAAACATTTCAAGGACACCAGCTAAATCAGCTTCAAACAATGTCAGATTTTCCCTTGATGTACTCTTTCTGGTGAACTCTTGAAAAAGAACCACCTTTCGTCATGCCAAGTTAATTGTGCAGAATATATTCTCACGGGATATGCTAACAGCATTAACTAATTTATTTATATTCAGTCACCGGTTATCCATCAATATATAGTGAAATCTGTCAATGTTTTCCGAGATGTAGGCCTCCCAGACCTTGGGTCATCTTCAAGACTCTCGCTTCCCCTTCTAGATTCAACTGCCCACAATTAAGAAAGCTGGAGTGTCATCCGATAACGGTGCAATCATGTCAGCATGAATGTTCTTAGGGGCTAACCTCTTTCTGCTGGTACAAAATAACACCAGAATTTCAAATGTTGTCCATTTGCAAGAGAAGTCGCTACTAGTTGCTTTTGAAGTCTTTTTAGAGTAATGAGGTGTCAGTTTACCTGGAAAGAAATAATCTAATTATTAACAAGTATTTGAAATTGTTGCATGCATGAATTGACAGGTGTAGCATCACGCTTTCATAGTCAGCCAATTAACTTTTCAACCCGTCTTCGTATACAACACTCTCAGCTATTGGGCGTGTATAATGATAATATACACGCTAAAAAGTCTGCCTCCTTCTACCGACCGCCAGTAGCTCAGAGGTAGAATCGCCGACTGACGCCAATTCGGTCGGGTTTCAATCCTGGATTAAAAAGCAATAGGAGTCTAACCGTACTGATGAGTTGTCATACAGCGAAACAGATCTATCTGCGGATGATTATAAATATATATATATATGGTTAAATAAAATAAAGACAAGAGGAAAACTGTATTTTAAATCGTCTACACGTTTCGTCCTGTGATGGACTTTTTCAAGTAAAAAAGACGAAATGAGATTTATGCTAAATTACGTATCTATAAACAGTGTTAGTAACCACAAGGACGCTCACAAATCATTTCAAAAGATCAACAGAATATTTTTTTATTTAACCATTCTTTCTTTAATCTCAGATTATAATTGAGTATATATATATATGTAATCATGAAACATTTAATGGTCAGAGTCAAATATGATCAGCAAAAAGTAGAATTAAAAAGTGCTCAATACACATATAAATAAAAGATATAGAATCTACATAGACAGCTTTTAAATATTAAAACGAGTTTATTCTCGCCTCGATCAAAAATCTGGTGTGGGCGACAAAGCTAACCTTGCAGCAGAGCTTGGAAAAGACCTTCAATCCGTAGTGGACTGGGGAAAGAAATGGCTCGTAAATATTAATGCTTCTAAAACGAAGCTACTATCAATTAATCATCATAGACAATCGCACCTACCTACTATTAGCATGGACCAGGCTTGCCTCCCAGAGAGTAAAACACTACGCCTCCTTGGTCTCACACTTTCAGCGGACCTCAAGTGGAATGACTATATCGAATCCATTGCTAAATCCGCTGCTATGAAAGTCGGTTCTCTGTGCAGGGCCCGGAGGTTTTTTCCGTCTGAATCTATCCTGCACATTTATAAATCTACCATCCCCCGTGCATTGAATACTGTTGCCATATCTGGTCGGGTGCCCCTGCTATTCTCCTTGGGCTTCTCGACAAGGTACAGCGGAAGGTCTGTAATGTGATCGATTCCGACTTGGCAGACCGCCTGCAATCTCTCTCTCACCGGCGCGACGTGGCTTCCCTGTGTCTCTTCGATAAATACTTTCACGGCTTCTGCTCCGATGAACTTAGATCACTGGTGCCCCCTAGGTTTGAATTTGCACGAGATACTAGACTAGCAACTAGATCCCACCCTTTTACAGTGAAACCGATAAAATGCAACAGCAACTTCTACTCCAACAGTTTCTTTTCTCGCACTTCCCGACTGTGGAATTCCCTTCCACATGACTGCTTCCCCGATGGCTACAATCTCCATGAGTTTAAATGTAAGGTCAATAGACACCTCCTAACAAACTAACTCGCTTCCATTCTTTCAAACACACTTCCCACCCACCCAACTATCACACCCCCCCTTCTGACATTTTCTATATCTAACCACTTTTTCTATTTACCTTCCCCTATGTAGCCCCAAGCCCAATAGTGGTAGTGGAATGCCTTGCTTGGGGTGAAATGGTTAAAAAAAAAAAAAATTTCAAAAGATCAACAGAATATTTTTTTAATTTAACCATTCTGTCTTTAATCTCAGATTATAATTGAGTATATTTTTACATATATATATATATATATATATATATATGTAATATATATATATATGTAATATATATATATATGTAATATATATATATATGTAATATATATATATATATGTAATATATATATATGTAATATATATATATGTAATATATATATATATATATATATATATATATATAATCATTAAACATTTAATGGTCAGAGTCAAATATGATCAGTAAAAAGTAGAATTAAAAAGTGCTCAATACACATATTTTTTTTTTTATAAGCGTTTCACCCCGAGCAAGGCATGTCACTGCCACTACTGCGCAGGGGGCTACGTAGAGTGGAGAAGACAGCTTTTAAATATTAAAACTAGGAATATCATTCGATTACGCTCCCATAATTTCAACCTGATATCCTTACGTTTAATTTAGAACGCACAACATCCAAAACAAAACGTTAGGTAATCAATTATTCTATTACGCCTGACGAAACCAAATAGTTGAAACTATGCTAGGATAATAGGCTGATCTTCCTAATTTTAATACATAGGTATATGTATATCTTGTATATAACAAAGAAGAGTATTGGCGATATGTATGACAAAAGTGTATAAAATATACATCGTCCATCTATATATATACATATATATAGAGAGAGAGGGGGGAGAGGGAGAGAATGGGAGAGAGGGAGAGAGGGGGGTTGGCTGATAAGAAATACAAAAAAACTTCGATTGCAATTTTATATCAAGAAAAATCAGTGCAAATGTAAGGATTTTATTTTGTAAAAAGTATACATATACATAGGGTGATACAGTGGATATCGGTTCGAATTCCGGTTGAATCCATTGTATTCACTTATGCGAAAATACCCTTGGGAAAGGTATTAATCCGTCTATTCCTTCCAGTTATGGGTTAAATAACAGGGCAAATTGTGTTCTATAGCCTTGGTCGGCAACCAGTCTACCGCAGAAAGCAATGGCAACCTACTGCGGGATAATCTTCAGCCCAGTTAGTCATGTCTCTTTCGAGACATGATCGCCCAAGCGTGTATCACGTATGGCACTTAACTGACTGAAATATGAACATAAATTTAAAATATTTTTAGGCTTCAAAACTTTTAAATTTAAAAACGCAAATATAATCTTAAGTGAAAGTCAAGGCAAATTATGAAGGATTCTAAGTAATGGAATATAATTTATAATAAATGGAAGCGAATAAATGTAGTTATTGTTGTTAAAATTTTTGTTCATATTTATTTACTTGCTTACTTATTCTTTCACATATATTTCTCGGCAGGGTTAGGGTTAGGGTTAGGGTTAGGGTTTTTCTCTCTGAAAATAAATTAAAAATGATTAAAGGGCACACATTAATTATTATGCATACCAAAAATTCGGATGTTCACTGTTGAGCAGTGGATATCGGCTCGGAACGAGAAATTGGAGAGCTGATTTCGAATTCCAGTTAAATATGTTGAATTTACTTTCGCTCAAATACCATTAGTCATTAGTCCATCTCTTCTCTCTCCAGCAATGGGTTAAATAACATGATAGACTGTGTTCTATGACATTGGTTGGCAACCAGTCTACTGAAGAAAGTAATGGCCACCTATAGCGGGAAAATCTTCCGCCCAGTCAGTCATGTATGTCTCTTTAAGCGTATATCACGTGTGACACTTAACTGACTGATACCAAAATTTACCTAATATACACTTTAAATTCGCTTTGCAAAATACATTTCGAGCAACCATTATTTTTGTAAATCTCTAATTATTTATTTATATATATATTTTAAATAATAATATTTTTTTTGCAACAAACTGACTTTTCACTATTTAATATTGATGAAATTATCGCTAACATTTTTTGTCTAGACTTATGAACTCTGCATTTCATTCAGTTTTAGAAAATCAATCGATGAAATGGAAATAAACTGATTTGTTTAGAAAAATTATTTAAAAAACCTCCTCGATTTAATTTAATTTAATTTAATTTAATTTAATTTAATAGGGAATCATGGTAAGCCATTTTTTAAGAAAATTTCTATTTTTTCTTTATCAGATTTAACAGCAAAGAATACATTTTTAGGATTTCTTACGCTTGAGCATGCATCATGCAACTGGTTATGCGTAAATATTTCTTTCTACAGTCAAATTCCAACTTTTTGAAGCGTTTGCTCTTGTGATTTGTTTATTATTCTCGCAAATGAATGGCAGACTGAAAAGTGAATTCTTGTATAAAAAACTTAAAGAAAAGATATACAAAAAAAACCCCAAACAAACAAACAAACAAATATTGCATTTTTATTAAAGAATTACTCGTTATTTTAATCATTAAATTCTTTTTAAAATAGCGGGAGTATTTTGTATGTTAAATAATCAAACTTAAATTTTCCAAAAACATGAATTAAAATTTTATTGTACCAAGCTGGGCACTCTATTAAAACAAACGGCACTTCGTACCTCCTTATCTGTTTTCACTAGAGAACTTGATACTCACAGGTCGGACAAAGGGAAGGAGGAGACAGGGGGAAAGCAGCGCGAGACGGACTTGTTAGGCCTGAGCAAATGGTTGACGGAGGGGGGCTTGGAAAGGATACCAAGAGAAAAATTACTGGGAGCGACAAGAGACAGAGCCAAGTGGAAGTCCATGATCGTCTACGTCCTGAAGGGACACGGCACATGAAGAAGAAGAGGATTCGAGGCTCTTATCAATAATGAAGTAATTAAGTATCTCACAACTCGCAACCTACACTGACAAACAATATGGCTTCTGCTTCGCCAGGTCTACTGCTTATGTGCTAAATATCAAGAAGAGACAAATGAAGTTCCTAGAATACGTAATGAGGAAAGAGGGCCTGGAGAACTTGATACTCACAGGTCGTATAAATTGAAGGAGAGACAGGGGAAAGCAGCACGAGACGTATTTGTTAGGTCTGAGCAAATAGATGGCGGAGTACCTGTACCTGTTCGAAAAGTTATTTACATTTTTGACTTGGTTGCTTGAGAATTTTCTATCTCACTTTCGCCTTTACAGACATAGATATTCACATCGTATTCATATTGCATGAAAGAACGCGCACACAGACATAATCAAACATCTGCTGACATTTCTCTTTCTGTCTGGTTGACAGAAGGAAAGTGATTTTTTTACTTTTTTGCCAACTGTTACAATGATGAACACTGCAAGAAAAAAAAATAGTGATTAAATAAAGTATGAAGCAAGCAAAATAAATGGTGAACACCAAATTTGAGACCTGTGGCATAAACAAGTTTTGTGTTAAACTTGCAAGTGCGTGACTGACTGACGAACCAGGAGCAGCGGAGGGCGCACTACGCAGTAGCCAAAACAGTAGGCGCCGACAGGCCTTGCTCGTTTCAAGAAAATCCAAAGTGACCTACTTCAGATGGATTTATACATCCAAATCTAGGTGGGTACATACGCATACGCAAACGTTTGTAGTAAAAAAAAAAAAACGCCTGTGAGTAGATATATATGAATGTTTCTGAGTCTATCCATATCTATCTATCTATCTATCTATCTATCTATCTATCTATCTATCTATCTATCTATCTATCTATCTATCTATCTCAGTTCTCTTCATTATCTATCTATCTATCTATCTATCTATCTATCTCAGTCTCTTCATTATCTATCTATCTATCTATCTATCTATCTCAGTCTCTTCATTATCTATCTATCTATCTATCTATCTATCTATCTATCTATCTATCTATCTATCTCAGCCTATATTACTCTGCAAATATCTCTATCTTTCTCTCTCTCTATATATATATATATATCTGCCTGTCTCTGTATCTCTACGTCGAAAATACGCAAAAAGACGTAAACTTCATGTGCTCAGTATAATAGGGTCAGATGACAAAAACAAAAAAGGACCAATGCACATACGATAAACTAAATTTACCCATCGCCACACACACACACGCGCGCACACACACACACACACACACACACACACACACACACACACACACACACTCAAGTAGTTAGGACGTACGCTTTCTGACCAGGAAGCATGAGTTCGAATCTCACCAGGGTCGATTTTTCAGGAAGGTTACTTGTTATCGGTCTGGATGAGATGATTTCAACGTGCAGCACCTTTGGAAAGTGCCTGAAAGCCATATCACAGGTTGACCCAAACCTTGTGAGCGAAATTGTGTAAACGGCTCTCTTTGATAGTTAGCATGAAATCACAAGTTATCGTGACCGAGGGTTTGAGCGGCCTGGTTTTGTTCAGATTGTTGTTCACGCCGGATAACGCGCTCTCTTCCAGAAACCGTAACTAAGGTCCGAAAAAGCATAGATGCAGTATAAACCACAGGTGGGACCTGTGGGCGTTGAACAAAACGCAAGTGGGCCTTAGCAGCCTCTCTCTCTATATATATATATATATGTGTGTGTGGGTGTTAAAGTTGAGAAGATATCAGCTGATTAGGTTGCCTTGGTTTCGACCTTTTCGGTTTGTGTGTATATATATATATATATATATATATATATATATATATATATATATATTAGCAGTATAGCCCGACGTTGCTAGGGTGTAATGAAAGCTTTAAAACTAATCCATGGTCCTGGAGCTCAGACTCAGCCTAAAAAATATTTGTGTGGAGTTTGGTGAGAATCGGATAAAAATTGTGGATTTATATATAGGACATGCAGACAGATAAACAGACATACACACAAACATCTTGCCTTTTATATATATATATTATCGATTTTCTGCACTATTGTAAGAACTGCAACCTTGAAACTTCTGAATATCGTTTCTTATGTCTTTGTCTATGAGTGTATCGAATTTGATTAAAATCAGACCACTCCTTCTATAACCCAATTTTTTCGATTATCGATTTTCGATATTTATCGGGGGTACCTCGACACAAAACCTAGCTAAGGACTCTTGCAGACGCTTATAGCACAACTGTGTAAATTTTCAAGAAAACCGGTTCAGCCGTTCCGGAGCCTATAGGTAACGGACACACACACACAGACACACACACAGAGACAAAGTTCCATTTATAAATAAGTTTAGATATACAAACACACATGCAGACACAAGCATATATATATATATATATATATATATATATATATATATATATATATATGCGGGTGTTTGCATTTCTATCTATCTGTGTGCGTGACTCGCAATTTCCGTCCTCTATTAGGGCACTTCTCAGGTATTAAAAATTTTGTACCTGCTTAATTCTAGTGTCCCTGGCCTGCAGTTGGCATTTTAGGCTCTTCTTTTTGTTGCTGACTTTGCATTTAGACTTTTAGTCGTTTATGTTTAGTCCTTTCTTTTCACTTTTTTTGCTATCTTCTCTAGAAGGTCATATAGTTTTCTTTCCATGTCTGCTATCAGCACTGTCATCTTATATTGTTAAGATTGTAGCTGCCAATGACAAAGCCTCCAGAACTTCTAGTTCTTTCAGAATTTCTTCGCTCTATAGTTTGAATAGATGCGGTGAGAAGATACATTCTTGTTTTACAACCCTTTCTATTTTTGTATCTCTTCTTTCTCACCGGTGCAATGTGGCTTCCCTGCGTCTCTTCTTCAAATACTTTCACAGCTTCTACTCCGATGAATTTGGCTCAATGGTGCCCCCTATATATGAATTTACTCGAGCCACAAGATTAGCAACTAGGTTCCACCCTTTTACTGTGAAACCAATAAAATGTAAACACAAATTCTACTCCAGCAGCTTCTTTTCTCACACTTCCTGCCTGTGGAATTTCCTTCCGTTTACTTGCTTCCCCGACAGCTACAATCTCCAACAATTTAAATGTAAAGTCAATAGTCATCTCCTATCTCACTAACTTGCATCCTCTCTCTCATGCCCCCTTCTCTGTCCACTCCACTCTCATCAGTATTCTCATCCTTCTCTTACCCATTTCCTGACACTCCCAATAACCATTCACTCTTTCTCTTTCTCATAACTTTACTCTTACGTAACCCCATGCGCACCAGTGGCAGTAAACAGCCTTGCTTGGGTTAATATGATTAAAGAAAAATTAATGTCGTGCAATTTGCTGCCAGTATAAGTTCTTGATTATGGAGCCTTATTAAGTGCTGTACTTTTCCTAAAGACTGAGGAAAACTCTGAGTCTGAAACGTGATGACGACCGTTTTTTAAGGGGCGGTTTTGGTGTTGTTTTTTTTTGTTTTTTTTTTGTTGTTGTTTTTTTTTCAGTTTAGAAATAAGTATCCGATCTAGATCTCCCTGAGACTTGAACACTGATCTGCGGCATCAGGGAGAAATACATACTTATTCGAGGTGTGAGGCGGTAATTAGCCATTATGCACAATACAAATAACAATGTTAGTAGATTACTTTTGGAGTGTAACTGTCGGCTGCTTTCAGTCATTTCTTTCATCGGCCATTAAAATAAATTCATTGATTATTCTGTTAGCACAAGGTGTTTAGTTTATGTCTGCAACTTTTTCTTACCACTTCATGCGCCTCGATGTAAGCATGGCTTCATTCCCAAACGAGGAGAGAGGAAACTTTTTCTCTCTTTGAAAATAAAGCAAAAAGTGATTTTTATTTATTTTATTTTAAATAGATGGGATCCCTAGAGTTTACACTGTTTCTTCTTTTTTTAAATTTCTTTTTTTAAAGAAAAAAGTGTTGGCTAAAATAAAGAATTTTTTTTCTCCTCAGTTTTCTGGCATTGTTCTCTATAACGTCTGCAATGTTCTCTCTCAACTCCAGACCTTTTATTTATTTATTTATTTTATTTTATTTTATTTGTATACTTAAAAAAAAAAACTAATTGTAGGACATTTTATGACCTTGGGATGACGTTTTATCACATATTGATGGAGTCTTATTTTGTTTTTATGTATTCAATTTTAGCTTCCATTTTTTTTATTTACTAGTTTTTTTTTCGTTTACCGGAAAGCTGACTCGTTCATCATCAGAGCCTGGCCAACTATTAATGTTAATAGGAAAAAAAAAAAAAAAAAAAAAACGCCTACAAAACAGTCCAACTCATACTCCGTCATTGTTTAAAAATGTTGAAACACTTATTGAAATAGATTCTTTTACTTTTCTTTTTTTTTTTTTCGTTTTAATATTTTCCATTCTGAATTCACTTTTTAAATCCCTGTTGTCTCTTTCGTCTTCATTTTAATTTTGTTTTATTTTTTATTTTTATTTTAATTTTTTGACAACATATTTCAATTTTTATTCTCTATTCAGTTCTAACTTGTTGTTGTTGTTAATATTCCAATGTCCTCTGTGCCTATTATGGTCTCCTTTTACATTCGAAACCGTCTCTTTCATGAGACTTTAACAAATATTCTTAATCTTTTTCACTCATTCTTTCTTTCTTTTTTCTTCTCGAAATGCCGCTTTTTCTTTCTTTCTTTCTTTCTTTCTTTCTTTTGTGCATTTTGTTCATTTTTCATTAATTTCTTCTTTCCCTCCTTCCTTCTGTTCTTCCTGTTATAATTACTTTTTTTTCTTTCGTCCTTTCAGTCTATTTTTTCAGCCTTCTCCATAAGCAATATTTCTTTCTTTCTTTCTTTCTTTCTTTCTTTCTTTCTTTCTTTCTTTCTTTCTTTCTTTCAATCCATTTTCTTCCATCTTCTTTATACGTAACTTTTTCTTTCTTTCTTCTGTATTCGAGGCTTAACTTTTTATCTTTCTTTCTTTCTTTCTTTCTTTCTTTCTTTCTTTTTTCTTCCTTCCTTCCTTCCTTCCTTTCTTTCAATCCATTTCCTTCCGTCTTCTTTATACGTAACTTTCTTTCTTCTGTATTCCAGGCTTTTCTTTTTATCTTTCTTTCTTTCTTTCTTTCTTTCTTTTTCTTCCTTCATTTTTTTCTTCCTTCCTTCATTCCTTTCTTTCTTTCTTTCTTTCTTTCTTTCAATCCATTTCCTTCTGTCTTCTTTATACGTAACTTTTCTTTCTTTCTTCCTTCTGTATTTGATGCTTTTCTTTTTATCTTTCTTTCTTTCTTTCTTTTTTCTTCCTTTCTTTCTTTTTTCTTTCCATTTTTTTACGTACCAGTGCTTAAGTGAATGCAGGGTATTCAACTGGAATTCGAACTCGGTCGATATCCACTGCACCACAACGCACATCCGTCACTAAACGCTTACAGCACCTGGTATTCTCAAGCGGTCACCCATCTAAGTACTGACCAGGCTGTACATTGCTTAACTTCGGTTATCGAGCGAGATATTGGGTTGATATCGCTTCCAATAATGGTAGGGGGAGTTAATAATTCTCAGAAATAATATGTAGCCCCTGATTTGTGCAATTATCGGATATAAGGTAGACCCTGCGACACTGGTAGCCAGTGGAATAGAGTTACCATTGGTATGTGATGTGTTGTCAGCAGAGGCTGAAGCGGAGATAAAGTTACCCACTCGCCAGAACAGCCATCTATTGTGGAGGTAGAATAGCGACATGAGAAAGCTAAAAGGAGAATTGTACCGAGTGTCCTCGATTGAGAAATAAGGTATTGGAGAAGAAATAACTTTGTGAGTCGTTTGTAGGTGGATTTAAAACATTCTCCATAATAGTGACTAATACAGCAAATAGGACGATAAAAAAATTCAAATAGAGACGAATTACTACACGCCCTAACTATTGTGAGCATAAATCAGATCAGTGCCATACGTGATGCACGCTTAGACGATCACGCCTCGAAAGAGACATAACTGACTGGGAAAACGGTTTTCCCACAGTTAGTTGCCATTACTTTCTGCAGTAGACTGGTTGCCAACCAAGGGCAGAGAACCCAATCTCGCCTGTTATTTGACCCATAGCTGGAGGGAAGAGACTAATTAATACCTTTCACAAGGGTATTTTTGTGTACATAAATGAAACGAATTCATGTGGAATTCGAACTCGACTCTCCAATTTCTCGTTCCGAGCTGATATCCACTGCACCACAACGCACAATAGGGTTCAATAATCAGGAAGTCCTAAAACAGAGAAGGGGTCAGGTAAGAGTAGATAGCTGAAAATGATATCTGTAGCCTTAATCCAGAAATTATAGAAGAAGAGTCAAGTGAGTGGGAGAAGGTGAATGAAATACCCCCACCGTCTCTTTACTCTAAAAGAATCTGAGACAAAAAAATAAGAGAAGTTGAGCAAGAATCTATATAATAAAACTAAAGATGTGTGCCAGCGTGTGTGTATATCCGTGTGTGTATCCTCACTAATTTCTATTAACATACACTTCCACATTTTCCATCTGATTTATTTCAAAACTTACACATCGCTTGAAAATGTATTACTTTACACAACAAAGTGTAATATTAATTAATATTTGTTTTAATTTCTTATTTTCATGTATTTTTGTTGCCGTTGTTGTTAAAGATAAGTTCGACGCAAAATCTTTTACCTGGAGAATAACTCTTTCAAAAATACAAGAGTTATCTCCAGTATTTAATGTCTGCAGATATGGGCCGTATAAAAGTGGGAATTCTTACTCTTCTTATTCCGTGCAATGCCGGGTACTTACTGCTAGTTGCCAAGAAAGTTAGGTCTGAGAAGAAGTAAGAAAAATAGAAATACCTCCAGAAACTGACCATAGATTGACATGTGATGCACGAGGAGGGAGACGGTTCAAAGCGGTCGTGCGTGCTGTCGTGCACAGGGAAAGATCCCCCCTGAGTCTGTGATGCTGGAGTTTGTTGCGGAGACTTAATTCTCGGGTGTGGTCACAGCTGTACTGACTGTGACTTGGAAAATTTGACGAGTATTAGGAAGGAAATAAAATCTAAAAAAGATTTAAGAGAAATAAGGAAATGCATTCTTGCATCTGCTTAAAAAGATAGACGGAAGAAAGCAATGTTGCTGCCAGCAATGACTACAGAGACAGTCACATTAAGATTTTCAAGAAAACGAGTTAAGTTATAATAACTATGCTCAAGTGGTTGTTAACATATATGATAGACTAGCAGTACAGCCCGGCGTTGCTCGGGTGTAATGGAAGCTTTAAAACTAATCCATGGTCCTGGATCTCAGACTCTTTGGACGTTGGCACGAAAGTCTAAACAGCAATAGTTGTTTCCAGTTCAAGCGAAACCGTAGACTGAAAGAAAAATGAATGGATGTAAGTCAAATTTTGATTTCCGGGTATCAATTTCAAATTTTCTACACTATTTTAAGAACTGCAACCTTGAAACTTCTGAATATCGTTTCTTATGTCTTTGTCTATGAGTGTATCAAATTTGATTAAAATCGGACCACTCCTTCTATAACCCAATTTTTTCGATTATCGATATTTATCGGGGATACCTCGACACAAAACCTAGCTAAGAACACTCGCAGACGCTTATAGTACAACTGTGTAAATTTTCAAGAAAATCGGTTCAGCCGTTTCGGAGTCTATAGGTAACGGATACACACACAATCACACACACACACACACACACACACACACACACACACACACATAAATGAGTTTAGATGTGAAGCCGTATGAGTTGTTATTGAAAAGATGAGGAAGCGAAGTTACAAAAAAGCCAAAAAAGCCAGGATAACACAAATACTCGTAAGATGAAGAATTCCCAAATTGTTGTGTTCTCTAGAACGAGAAACGACAAGAATGGAACTTCAGTAGAAGGCTATGAAAAGCTATTTAAAGGAGGTCTAATTGTTTTAGACAAGGCAGAATAGAGCTTTAGTTACCGTAGTACGGAAAGCGTTAGTTGTTTCATTTCGAACCGTGCACTAAGATGTGAAAGTTATAAGGTTGAAATTGGTAGAGAAGAATCAAAGTGTTTTAGCACAGTTTGCTAGGGTGAGTGTTTCTATATTGAACGAGACAAAGTTAGAATTAGCCAAAAACAGAAGAAACGTTTGCATATTATCCAGTTAATAGCTAATATGCAAACATTGAGAGAATAGTTAGCCAATGTGTCTGAGATTATGACAACTGAATTTCAAGATTTGTATTTATTACTGAGATGAGTAATTTTCAATAATCTTCGAATTATTTCGAACTTTTGAACTCATCTTTCGAACTCATCTTGGTTGATATGCACCATTAAAGTCATTCGGAACGGTGGCGTAGTGGATATAGTAGTTGGTTATTCATGTGTTAGTATAATCTAGTGGGCATAAGTTCTATCCTTGGACTTGGTAGTGACGAACCAAATTCCAACACGAAAGAACAATAATTGATTTCACAGGATATTTCGCAATAATCAACGAGATAATCCACATCAGCCAATCTATGGACACCTGATGATAAGAGGGTACTTGGTCGAAACATTGTGTCTATTATAACACCTATATTAAACAAGAACAAAAGTTCGAAATAATTCCAAGATTATTGAATTAACCGCAATTACTAATAGTGTATGTCAGACTAGTCATTTCCTAATTACCTTGTTAGAGCATGCGAGGGCGCATTAAGGCATGTTATTATGAGGACATTTATCACCAAGTATAGAGACAACCCCAATGTGCGTTGTGGTGCAGTGGATATCGGTCCAGAACGAGAAATCGGGGAGCCGAGTTCGAATTCCCCTTGAATTTCCTCCATTCACTTACGCACAAATACCCTTAAGGAAGTTATTAATCCGTCTCTTACATCCAGTTATGGGTTAAGTAACAGGACAGATTGGGTTCTATGGCCTTGTTTAGCAATCAGTCTACTGCAGAAATTAATGGCAACCTACTGCGGGATAATCTTCTGCCCAGTCAGTTTGTGTCTCTTTCGAGACATGATCGTCCAAACGTCCTTAACTGATAACCCTGATCCCCTAATAACCTTGTTAGAGCATGCCAGGGTGCAGTTAGACATGTTATCATTAGGAGATTTATCCCCAAATTTTGTGACCCCAGGTCATCTGATAGGATTGTTATTAAAGATAGAAACTTGAATTACTTCACCATTTAAGATTTCCGGTAGATCCTACTGAAGAGTTATGATAATGCTTTGGGTTGGGTTACATTGTTGGAAGATAACAAGTTCTTGGTGTTAATGTCTGTCCAACTGTTAGATAGGAAGAGTACTTTTGAGTTATATCAAGTGGTAAACATACCTGCAACCTATTCTCGGGTATAAACAGCGGCTGGGAGTGATTGCTAAGTATAAAACCGAAGCAATTCATCGCCTTGAATTTGGCAAGAACAAAGTTTATGTTATTACCGAATGAAGATGCAAGAGAGTATGAAACTAATTCATTAGGAACAGGTACATCAGTGAGTCCAATTTACATAAAATCACAGGTTTTGTGTACTTGGATTATTTAAAGGGGGATACAAATGAGAGATCTGAAGCTGTGTGGGTTGTTATTGGAAAGGTTAGGAAGAAAAGTAAGTTAAGAAAATCCAGAGTATGGTTAGCACAGATACTCGCAGAATGAAGAATACACCAGAAAAAAACTGTAGTTCCTATAATAGGGAAAGCGTTAAATGTTTTAATTCGGAATAGTATCTAAAGGATATGCGTGGTGGTCCAGTGGATCGGCTCGGAACAAGAAATCGGAGAGTCGAGTTCGAATTCCAGTTGAATTCATTGCATTCACTTACGCGCAAATACCCTTGGGAAAGGTATTAATCCGTCTATTCCTTCCAGTTATGGGTTAAATAACAGGACAGATTGGGTTCTATAGCCTTGATCGGCAACCAGTCTATCGCAGAAAGCAATGGCAACCTACTGCGGGATAATCTTCTGCCCAGTCAGTCATGTCTCTTTCGAGACATGATCGCCCAAAGCGTGTATGGCACTTAACTGACTAACTGAGTTTCTAAAGATGACAGTTAAAAGAAGGAAATTCAAAGCGCTTTCAAAAATGAAGGGAAGAAACGGATTAATACCTTTCTCAAGGGTATTCGCGCGTAAGTGAATGCAAGGAATTCAACTTGAATTCGAACTCGGATCCACGATTTCTGGATATTGTAATATTTCTAGATAGTGTAATGGATATTCTCTCAGAATGAGAAATTGAAGAGACAAGTTCGAAATCCAGTTGAATTAGTTGCATTTACTTACTCGCATATACCCTTGGGAAAGGTATGAATCAATCTCTTCTCTCTCTAGCTATGGGTTAAATAGTAGGATACATTGGGGTCTATAGCTTTGGTTGGTAAATAGTCTACCGAAGAAAGAAATGCCTCGTAATACTGCGGAAAAATTTTCTACCTCGTCAGTCACGAAAGAGATCGACTAAGCGTGTATTAACTTATATGACACTTGATTGATTGTACCTAGACTTTATGAATTTAAGCGTGGTACTTGACTGGCGTCGATATCTGATCAATTTACAGTTGAATTGGCAAGATGTGACCACAAGTTACTGCAATTCTGGTTTGTGGAACTCTCTTCCGGTACGATGCTTTCTAGCTAACTTTGATTTCCAAAAATTTAAATGCAATATTAATTATTTTTTGTATTCATAATTCTTGTTTTTTTTATTCTCCTCTCAACTAATCCTCATCGTAACCGTAAGTCATATTCTAGCAGTTTCTTTTCTCGCTCATAGATCTCTCTTCCGGCTTCTTGCTTGCTATCTGTGATCTTTAAAAATTTTAAATACAATATCAATCGTTATCTTCTGTCTTCTTAATTCTTGTTCTTTTATTGTTTTCTCACAACTAAGTCTCATCGTAACAATAAGCTCTATGCTAATACTTACTTTCCTCGCCTTTCTCACTTATAGACCCCTCTTCTGACTTCTTGCTTGCTACCTGTGATCTTCAAAAATTTAAATGCAATGACAATCATTATCTTCTGTCTTAATTCTTTTATTGTACTCACTCAATTAAATCTCATCGTAACCGTAAGTTCTATGCTAACAGTTTGTTTTCTTACACTTTCCGCTTGTGGAACTCTCTTCCGGCTTCTTGCTTCCCAGTCAAATTTGACCTTTAAATATTTAAATGCAATGCCAATCGTCAGTCTTCTTAATTCTTGTTCTTTTGTAGTCTTCTCTCAACTAATTTTCATCGTAAGCATAAGTTCTATGCTAACAGTTTCTTTTCTTGCACATTTCGCTTCTTTACTGGCTTCTTGCTTCCCAGTTAACTTTGACTTTAAAAAATTTAAATGGAATTTCAATCGTTATCTACTGTTTTTATAATTACTTTTCTGCCGTTCTCGCTTTTTAGTAATGTTTCTGGTTTCTAAAACTTTTCCAAAATGTAATCACCAGTGGCATTGGCTGCTAAAGGAATTCAGACTGATCAACGATTCAGAGCCAAAAAGAAAAGAAATGAAATTTGAATAGAGCTACCGCTATTAAATCGTGATATCAAACACGTAAAGAAAATTACAAGACATTCTACAGAAGGTAGCTAAAGAAAGTGAAAAGAAAGGACTAAACCTAAACTACAAGAAAACTGAATGAAACGTCCATCAGTAAAAAGAGAAATCCAAAATGCAAACTACAAGTCGGGAAGACTGATATCAACCAGGCACAGAAATTTAAATGCCTGGAAAGTGTTTTAACAGAGGACGAAAAGTGCGACACTGAGATCCGAAAGAGTTTAGGCATGGCCAAGGATGAGTATTTAGAGACAGAAAGAGTATTTAGAGACAGAAACAACTTCGTTGGAAACAAAGAAGAGAGTTCAGAGAATGCTGAACAATTTCCTCAAAGAGGAAGGAAAGACTCAAAGCAACAGAAATCTGATTCTACAGAAGGATGCTGAGTATAACATGTGAGTAACGACGAGATTTTGGAAAGGATGCAAACGGAAAAGGAAACTTATATTTCGCATCAAGAAGAGACAGCTAAGGTCTTTCGGGCACATAACGAGGAAAGAGGGCTTGGGAAATACAATACTCACAGGACGGATAGTGGAGAAGAGAAGAGAAAGCTGCGCGAGACATACTTGATGGTCTTGAGCAAGTGGATGATGAAGCGGGATTAGGGAGAGATGCCAAAAGAAAAAAAATTAGGAGAGACAAGGGATAGGGGCAATGAAAGGACTAAACATAAACTACAAGAAAACTGAATGAAACGTTCATCAGTAAAAAGAGGAACCCAAAATGAAAACTACAAGTCGGGGATACTGAAATCAACCAGGCACAGAAATTTAAATGACTGGGATGTGTTTCAACAGAGGACGAAAAATGCGACTCTGAGATCCGAAAGAGTATTGGCACGGCCAAGGATGAGTATTTAGAGACAGAAAGAGTATTGGCATGGCCAAGGATGAGTATTTAGAGACAGAAAGAGTATTGGCATGGCCAAGGATGAGTATTTAGAGACAGAAAGAGTATTGGCATGGCCAAGGATGAGTATTTAGAGACAGAAAGAGTATTGGCATGGCCAAGGATGAGTATTTAGAGACAGAAAGAGTATTGGCATGGCCAAGTATGAGTATTTAGAGACAGAAAGAGTATTGGCATGGCCAAGGATGAGTATTTAGAGACAGAAAGAGTATTGGCATGGCCAAGGACACATTTCAGAAGCTGAGTAGATTATGAAGAGCAAAAAAATTCGTTGGAAACAAAAAAGGGAGTATTGGATTGATATGTGATGTCTTTCCTTCAATATGGCAGCAAATGCTGGGCAATCTCATCCAAGATGAGAGAAAGACTAGAATCAGCCGAAATGTTATTCTACAGAAGGATACTGTGGATGCCATGGACCGTTCATGTTAGCAACAGCGAGGTTTTGAAGATGATGGAAACGAATGGGAAACATATATTTAACATCAGGAAAAGACAGCTGTAGTTTCTGGAACATATAAAAAGGAAAGAGGACTTGGAAAATCGGATACTCTCAGGACCGTTAGATGGAAAGAGAGACAAGAAAAAGAAACACATGGCATATTTAATGGGGCTGAGCAAATGGATGTCTGGGTTTGGGAGAAGTAACAAGAGAAATATTGTTAAGAGTTACAAGAGAAAAGAAGATGCGGAAGGTCATGATCGCCTACGTCTTGAAGGGGCGCAGTAAATAGAAAAAGAAGATTCACATTGAAAAAACGCTGCTATACAACAGTCTATCAGTTAAGTGCCATACACAGGACCTGGTTCGGCGATCATGTCTTTTTCGATTCATGACTGACAAGGCAGTAAGTTACCATGTCTTTCTGCGGTAGACTGGTTCTGCTATTCAACCCACTGTCATAGAATGGAGTTACATCTTTTCCAATGGTATTTTTGCGTAAATATAACGAACTCGGTTGCAATTCGATCTCGACTCCCCGAGCACTCATTCCGAGCCGATTTCATTACACCACAACGGACAATTCTTTTCAACACAAGTTTTAAAATTCAAATTCTACTCTAAAATTACATTTCATGGCCTTTTTTATGTCGAATATCTTATTGCCTTCTTTAATACAAAAAAGATATCTAAAAAGATTTTCAATTCTAAAGTGAAATTTTATAAGTCACGTAGCTTCTAGAAAGTTTTTTCGGAAATCCGTTGTTTTTTATTCCAAAATAAGGGCTTGCAATAAGTCTCAATAAATTTACGTTCATTTTGTTTTCCAATGTAAGCGCTTTGTATATTTTCTTTTGAGAAGATGAGTTGTTTTAAGACAGTAAATTAATAAGCAAATATATGCAGGATATATACGCGTGACTGTATTCGTACGCGCCCAAAATACATATCCACCTTGTGGTAAAGAGCAGAACTATTTTATGAACAAATAAAGTTACATCTATTTTCATATACCTACAAATAACTAGACTCCGATATTAGTTCTACACACACACGCAGAAAGAAAGAAAAATACTGGATTTTAAAATTAAATACACACAAGCTAGGGTCAAATAGGGACTTTGGTGTTTTGTATCTTTACAAATATTTCTATAGCTAAACATTTTTTAGATACAATCAAAAAATTTTTCTCTAAATCAAAATTTATAAGTATTATTAAAGATAGGTTTACGTTTACAAATATCTTTTAAAAAATCTGTCGCTTTCTGCGTCACGTGATGTAAACAAACTCTCTCCACGGACGCTCTCGTGAAATACGTTTCTAATTTAAATTTTAAAACCATTTGTTTCTGATGAAGGACCGAGGACGGTCTGAAATATAAAATATAATAATAGAAATAAACAAATACTGTCAAAATAATACATTTTTAAATTTACAACTTTTTAGTAGTTTTTCCTATACAAAGAACTACATATTTACGCGTAGATCAATTCTAACTGCCACATGGATGTCCACATAGGCACATCAAAAAGTTAGTAGCTTAATGATAACTGAAGCATTTATATTAATTTCCAAAATAATCCTTATCATCGTCAATGCACTGAATTCAATACTTCTGCATTAATCTCACAGACTGAGCTTTATAAATGAAAGTTTCATAATAAATATATTAACAAATATATCCTACGTCTAAAACACAACTCGGAGTTCCATGCACTATGCAATAATCAGGTGCTAATAATGAACTGACCGTTTCTAGATTTGAATTTTATTTTTGGTTCTCTCGTGGTTTTGGGTCGTTATAAATTATAAATAATGGATGGTATTTTTAATTTATTAAATGCATAATTTATTTTAGTTTATACCGAAACCTCTCTTAAAATATACTTCCACAATCTGACCCTAAAGTTTTTCTTATATTTTCTTATGAATTCTGCAATTTTGCTTTTCAATTTGATGCGTAGGTTTCCACTTCTTCGCTAAAAATAAGTAACTGTCTACTTAATCTACCGTATCTATATCTCCCCCATGAATAACAAAAAAATTATTAAGTTTACATCGGGATTTCGGCGGGAGAATTTAAACAGAGGTATTACCCTCAGAAGCAGTTATTTTCCAACCCTAATCTGAAATAGTAAACGTCATTTTCTCGAAGATTTTGGAAAATGTAAGAAGAGGAACTCAGTCCCATAGTGAGTTGGAGACTAATAGGTTCTTTTGTTAATACTGCACAATAACATGTGCATCAAATGAACTGTTCTGGTGTCCAGTTTTTGTGCTCTCTTCCCGATGCTAGTCTCTTCTTCTTATTGGCTGGCCGAAGCAAAGGCTTCCTGGCTGCCTTGTAAAATTTTGCAAGGTAATAATACCAACAAAAAAAAAAAAATTCTATTTTCATTTAGAATTATCCACTTGGCAATAAATACTAAAAATAATATGAAATACATCATTTTTTTAAAACTTGGGTGCCCAGTCGTATATATATATATATATATAAATTTGTACTTCATTTTTATCTTTAGTTTAGCAATGAGTTGTCTTAATCTGTATTGGATTTGATATAACTAATTTAATTTAATCTATTTCTGAATGTTAATAATTCTAAATTACCTTGTTTAGGGTTATTTTCCTCTGATCAGCAATAATACTTCAGATTAATTAAGTTTTTTTACAAATAAATTATTTCATATAATCTTTTTATTTGTAAGGTCTGTTTTATAATTATATATTATTTTTATATATTATTTTTATATATTATTTTTATATATTATTTTTATATTTTGATTTCATTAATAGTTTGTCCCGTGTTTTTTGTTTTTGTTTTGAAACGGTAAACAAATTTTACAAAATTTGATATAGGCGAGCAAAGATCGCCTCTTTCTTTTACCTTTTAGTGAATCTACCTATTTCTTTGGATGTTCGTTTTGGTGTAGTGAGTATCGGCTCAAGACGAGAAATCGGAGATCCGAGTTCAAATTCGAGTTAAATTCGTTGCATTCACTTACGCGCAAATACCCATGGGAAAGGTATTACTCTTCCTTCCAGCTATTGGATCAAGAGTAGGACAGATTGAGTTCTATTGGCTTAGTTAGCAACGAGTTTACTGCAAAAAATAATGGCAATCTACTGCGGCAAAATCTCCAGCACAGTAAATCATGTCTCTTTCGAGACATGATCGCCCAAGTGTGTATTATTTAGCTAACTATTTCTCCCAACCCCTCTTGACCTGCGTACTCCCGTGTCTTGACATATTATACATCTTTCTTCATCGATTTCTTCTTTCCTCTTTCTTTTTTTCTCCCTATCTTCCTTTCTCTTCCTTCTTTTCATTTCTCTCTGCAAGTTCTAATTCCGGATTCAAGACACACACACCCACTAAC